>JADQWA010000164.1:160000-317500 GCA_018344505.1 Nebria ingens riversi | reverse complement strand
TATATATACATATATATATATATATATATATATATATATATATATATATGTATATATATATATATATATATATATATATATATATATATATATATATATATATATATTATATAATATATATATATATATATATATATATATATATATATATATATTATATATATATATATATATATATATATATATATATATATATATATTTATAAATATATACTAGAAATATTTCCCAATAAAAAAATTCGTAGAAATATTTTAATGCGTTTGAAATTATTTGTAATGGTTAATTTATTATTTTATAACTAGACCGATTAATATTATTCAAAAATATATATTACGATATATTTAATTCATCCGGTAATATGCTTAAATGTTACATTACTTTTAAAATAAATTTAATTTTATAATTAGACCGATTAATATTATTCAAAAAAAAGCTAAAAAGAAATTTATAATTATTAGGGCTACTTTAGTTAAAATAATACATGTTAAATTAGTTTTAAAAATCGTGTTGTTTTATTAGTATTTGTCACAATGGATAATATTAAATTGTCCCCTAATTGAAGTTTGGAAAGTACCATTCAACGAATTTTTGCATATAAAAAATGGTTAAATAATTAAATTGTGATTTGGAAATTCGACTGTACCAAACAAATATGTACTCCTATTAAATATGGCTAGTCAATTAATTATCGGTAATGCGAGGTAATTAGTTTATAGGGTGTGATAAATTTGGTCAATTGGAAACGATATTAAATTACGATGTTATGGATCGAGAACGATTGGCCTTTACAAAATATCCACTTGCTGCTCCAAACATTCCATCGACCTTTTCGTTGTTGTAGCAACATGCGTGCATTTATGTATTTGTGCTTGCCTTTCACTCCAACCAGCCAATCTGTTTTTTAACCAAACAAACTACGTTTCGCTTTCATTAATTGTTTTTCTATTAAAATTGCGTTATTTACAAGATCGGAATGTATGCCCAGCAAACAAACAGAAATATATAAAGTATTATAGCTGCATCTTGTCTAAATATCCTATAACAGTTATCAGTTATGTGTGTTTGAAGATTCACCTCAATGTAGCAAAAAATTGTCGAGATGCGAATGGATATAAAGAGGTTTCTGCCACCCTATTTGATTGGATATGTATATATATATATATATATATATATATATATATATATATATATATATATATATATATATATATATATATATATATATATATATATATATATATGTATATATATATATATATATATATATATATATATATATATATATATATATGTATATATATATATATAGATATATATATATATATATATATATATATATGTTTTATAAATATTTGACTTTAAATGACATTAGGATGTGGTAGACAAAATTTTCTTCCCCAAATAAATGATTTACGTTATTTAGGAAAAATTATGATGAATTAATTTTTATGAATTAGATTATTTCTACACATATACATAATTTGTTTACTTATGAAATGTTATAAGGATAAATATGTGTAATGTTAATATGTATATTATATGATAATAAAACTTACCGCAACATAAATTAGTATACTCAATGGATAAATTATTTCATATGGCGCTAATTAAATATTTAAACACTTATATTATGATTATAAACAAAATACACAATGGGCAACGATTTATTGCTATTTGTCCAAAAATGTACAGTAGTTATTTTTAGTTATTTAGTCTACATATCTATTTATTAAATGTAATCAAATGCACTCACATATGACGTCATTCAATTGTTGGAACATCAGATCGGATCAAATATATATAATAGAAATAATTCATATAAATCTGTTTAACTATTTATATGAAACTATTCATGTAAAATGAGCAAAAGTTTATTTGAAGCATATTAACTTTAAAAAAATGTTTTTATACGTGTATGTGTCATCTATTTATGTGTCAACAATTAAATGAGTATACATGTAACTGATAGGACAAAAGTGTTAGACGTCTGAATAAATAAATAAATTTAATATTATAATTAAACATGAAATAATAACAATTATAAGTGTGACATCCGGATTTTGTTGTTGTTGTTGTTATAAGATACACAATGGTGTATAGCTTTTAAGTTAGAGACAGGTATAAAGGTAATACAAGATTCGCTTCAATTAGCATGTATGATTTAACAACAGCGAACAACCTCGATTATCCGAAACATCCTGCGTTCGAAACAGCTCGTATCCGTTCCCGCTTAGTATATATATATATACATATAAGATGAACGAACAATCTTTTTAGTCGTTTCATTTAAAAGAAAATCAATTACAAAGTAGGAACGGTATATAATAGTTGGTTTTGAAAAATAATGTCTTTTCGTTCAATTTGCACACGTCCAAGTGTAAATATAGCATTATAGTTATTTTCAAATTGTTGCTAATGCAATTAGCATATGAGGAAATAAACAACTTTTTTCTGCAAAAGCAACGACATTGAATGTTTTTTTTTATATTTTGCAGATATAATTATGTAGTTTTATTAAATTGTTAAAATGTTTAGTGAGTAGTGCGAATGGGAAACATGGAAACGGTGACAATTTTTAAACTAGTTTAATTGTTATAAATAGTAACTCATTTGACCTAGAGAATTACCGTTAATTAATTCTAATATAACACTTGATTATGGTATGTAGGTAATAATATTATAAACAGTTGTTTGAAAACTATGTTGCTAATTTGAATCTAAAGATATTTGAGATAAAGTAACTTCAAGTGAGTAATAAACAGCGGAATTATGATAAAGTATCTTATATGCAACATTGATATATACATTGTTTTGTAAATCTTGAACTTGTAATACGTTTATTATAAATATATATATTTGTTTAAAGACACAATACTAAATATAGCTGTTAGGTTTGAATGTCGCGACCTTGCCGTAAGCTACAAACATCGAAGGTCTATTCACTATATATTTTATATGCATTGTCAGGTGTCACCTCTGCTACCTGTGCTAGCTTCATACCTGTTTGTCAGGTGACAACGGGACTTTATGTCTGCGAATACATCAACTAGGTAGACCGGAGCTGCTCAATAATTTAGGCGTACTTTGATGGATTCCTGTGAGAATTTTTACTTTTATAGGCTATGACTTTTATTACGAATCGTTTATGGGGTTTTGCACGATTAAGATGAGCGGTTTCGTTTAATACCTTTAGATAAATAACCCGTTCGAAACTAATATAAATTCCTAGAAATGAAATGCTCCCATTTAAGTTCGCAATTGTTGACCATAAAATTAATGACCCAGTCGACGCCTAAACGACCTGAATAATATATTTATAACCATTGTCCAAATTGATACCTTTTTGGGTGGTATATTTACACTTGTGGATGCTCTCATAAGGAAACATTCAAAGAATTCGAAAACATTATGAATTATTAAACAATAAACACCTAAATATTCTCCCACACAATTACATAAAAATATATATGTATTTTTATGAAAATACCAAAACAGATAACAGTTTAAAATACAACAAACAAACGCGTTGATATTTTCCCATGGACGTTTCAGTTCCCATCTTAACCGGCAGTATAACATAAAATATGTTTACAGCCTTTTAAATAACATACGTATTATAATCTGTTATTTTAACCAAATGTTTTACATGTGCATATCTGCACAAAACTGCACACAAAAAAAACTGGTATTGCACTATCGAAATAACATGACTTACAACACAATTATTTTAATAAGAGTCTTTTGAGCGTATTTTAAGATACAGTTGCTTTAGTCATTTCTTTTTATATAAGATTGTAATGTAATGAATTGCAAAATATCTGATAAACATTGAATTAAACTGATTTAATGTTTCCATATGTATATATGTTTTATAGAACAGTGTTCTTTATTGTTTAGATAATTATGGAAAGCGATTCGTTTGATGTGTAAATTTGCCGTGTTAACAATTATAAATTATTACTTAAATTAACATTTTATTCAAATACTTTGTGATTAAAAGGTTTTATATTATTATTTTAACCACAGGCTCCGAATTGATTTGTTAGTTTTATTTCGTGTTTTTACATATAATATGTATTTAGTAGACATTTATTTATTTTAGAATAAATTTTCTAACAAGAATATCAAAATATTTTTGAATAAACCTATCAAAACATTGACTAAGATAAATAACTTTGATGTAGACATTTAGGGAATTTGTTTTTACATATCGCCTAAATGGAAAAATCGTAAGGAAATTACATTTTGAAGTTTATATTTAATATTTTTCTCATTTCCTATAAATCATAGCGGCATTTCAACTGAGGTATTTAATCAAGTAACGAAATAAGGTTATTTGAGAAAATTAATTAATTCAGAGAAAACCTAATATCCGATTTCTTTCAAATATTCCAAAATATGTATTTTAGTATCTTATACTTGATTATATACGTATGTCAATTTGCTTATATTCATTTAGGAAAATTAAAAATTTTCTTAAATAAATATTTTCACTCTGAAATTCCTCAACGAATTTGATAACATTTGTTAAAATATAATTCGAAATGATGCTTTTGTTGCTAAACAAATTGTTTATAAAAAAATAAAAAATATATTAAAAACAAATTATTTTATCAGTGAAGATTGTTAAATATTTTTTATGTACGACCATGAACCGCAGATTTATATTTGATTACTATGAGCTCATCATTTATAATAATTATCAATGTATTTACGTGTTCAACTCTCAAGAAATAAAATCTGCGTTGTTTTTTGATTAAATAAAAAGAATACTGAGAACTTATATTGTCATATTTTATAATGCTTCTATATAATTAATTAATTACAGTGTTGCACCTGAAAATAAAACAAACAGTCTTCACTGTGCGGTGAGATCATATGTGATCACCCATTGTGACTAATATTTGATTCAATTTTATTTTATTTCTAGGGCCGAGCCATGTGTTTACCGTATGGCCGCCTATGGACGAGCCTCACCGTGCTCTGGTCACTGGTGTACGTTTGCGCGGGCGCCGTACAAATTGTTACCGGAATTTTCCTAATCATCTCGTTGCCGGAGCTCAAGTTATGCTCGAACGTGTGGGCCGGAGCATGGGTATGTTATAATTTACAAATTAATCAAAATCATACTAAGGACACAACACACATGGAGTTTTAATATTATTAAGAGAAGGACTGACAGATCTGACCTTTACTTATCATAGATTGTAGTTAGTCAATGTTTACGTTTGTTTAGCATATGTCAAGATATTAATATATATATATATATATATATATATATATATATATATATATATATATATATATATATATATATATATATATATATATATATATATATATATATATATATATATATATATATATATATATATATATATATATATATATATATATATATATATATATATATATATATATATATATATATATATATATATATATATATATATATATATATATATATATATATATATATATATATATATATATATATATATATATATATATATATATATATATATATATATATATATATATATATATATATATATATATATATATAAATGAGCAATGCTTTATGGGTAAATAGCAATAGCAACGCGCATCTAATAGAAGCATAGACGCTGAAAATGATTAATAAACATTTGTTTGCGCATGTTTGTGGTTTATATTAATAAGCTTGTAATGCACTGATCAATTATAGACGTATGCAATATAATCACTTCCTTCCTGTCCTTGACTTTGTGCAATACTACTTTGATTTATATCAATCTGACATGAATATGCTATTATCATTATTGATACATTAATAGATACGTATATCATTAAAATTTACTCCTATACACAAAAATAAATACTCAATATCTATTAAATTATTGAACATTTTCTAGACAGTTTCAATATGTTTTACTATTTTCAAACTGCAGAACAAATTGAGAATTATGCACGTCACAAATAAATAACAGAGTTTGTAAGTTTCGTTCATTTTCTACAAACGTGGGATGAAAACAAAAAGTTGAAATTAGGTTATTTGATTTATTTTTCCAGAGGCCAATATGTTTTCGCTGCATGTGAAATGCCAGATTTCATTATAAGTTTCACAGGATGCCGATGTGCAAACATTTTACAGAACAAATAAGCAACTAGCAAACGCAGCCCTCTCTTTGAAATAAACTGTATTATATATATATATATATATATATATATATATATATATATATATATATATATATATATATATATATATATATATATATATATATATATATATTATTATATATATATATATATATATATATATATATATATATATATATAAATATATACTGCACAGTAAACAAAGTAAAACAATTTCTCCAGAGAACTCAACTAGGCAGCTTTACGCTGTCTGTAGTACAATATTTTAAATAAATTTGTATCGTACAACAAATACAAACAGACGTGCAAAGAATGAAGCGAGAAATGTTGTTTCAGATCCTTAATACGTTTCATTTCATATATAAAATGATTGAAATAGAAATATTTCCACATTTCATATAGAACTTTTTATATAAATAAATGTTTCAATTTAATTTAAATCAAGAAGGATGCAATTCTAAGAAGTGAACATGTAAACTTATAAATGATTTAAAATTACAATCCTGACCCCTCATAACACATTTAAAATTTATAAGATATTCGACGATTGAGAAAAAGTTCATATATTCATATATACATTTAAAAATATTCATAAAACCTGTGAACGCCAAGAAAATAAATACAAATAATTTTATTTAGTACGCTGAACACGTATGCATTGACAAATTGCATCAAAAGACAGTGAAATTTATTTGTTTTGTTCTATTTCGTAAGTAAATTCAAGTATTGTACGATTTCAGTTCGCATTCCAACAGATTTCAAATTCATAACACCATTGTTCCATAGAGCACTAAATCACTTACGTTCAAAGTTGTATATGTATCTCCTAATTGTCTGTATGTGTGTTTGTAAATGTACCTGTATGTATGTATATATGTATGAAATAAATAAGCACACATCTGTTACACCTGTGAACGTTGAAATAGTTACGTAAC
This sequence comes from Nebria ingens riversi, assembly GCA_018344505.1. Taxonomy (NCBI): domain Eukaryota; kingdom Metazoa; phylum Arthropoda; class Insecta; order Coleoptera; family Carabidae; genus Nebria; species Nebria ingens. The sequence goes on along the minus strand of JADQWA010000164.1, from coordinate 310,423 downwards.
TCGTAACAGTTTAATAAACAAAAGAGTTTTCGATTTTTAATTTTTCACACACTTTACTTCTAATGTGAACGAGCTATCTGTACTGAATGCTATTTAATTTCATGAGATGTATTGTCTTTTTTGAACAGGACATATTACGAAAATATTATCTACATGAGGAAATAATTCTATAAAAAAAATGGCTATTCAATTTTTAGAAATCTTCGAACATATATGATAATTTCCCTAATAGAATTTAGATACAATTCCATAAGAGTATCTGTCATTAAAAACAAGTAATTTTAATTAATTTAAAACAACCGCAGACATCTATTCATTTATTTATGTCATTACGGTTTTCCCAAGTCAATAATAAAAATATCTATTCTAAGTATCAATGTTTAAATTGCATATTAACTTCCGTTAAATTGCATAAAATAAAACCGCAATATTCCCTAAGGATGTATCAAATACAATAAACACATTACGAAACGAAACTCTAATAAAAATTTATAGTTATATAGCAACCAGCAGTACTACAAAGTTTAAACAGTTGCCTGCCTACTTATACATGTATAAAATTGATTGATCTTATAAACAATCGATTAAGTTATTCTTGATTGTTTATTTGTGCAACCAGTTTTATTTTCGAATGCATTATAACGTTTCCAGTTTTTCCGAACATCTTCTCAGAAAAACGGTAACGATTGCGTCACAGCAAAAACAATCAAGTTTAACATTTAAACAAACAAAAACACCAATGAATTATAATCTATATTTAATTGTATTTCATTAAACATACCTACAATAGAACTCTGATTTTCTACAGAATACCAACCCTAGTTTCAAATTGAGTATTAAGTATTTAGTATTTAGGATGTAACATGCACTAAACAGCACTAAATAATTCATTCAAACTTGAAACATTACAAACAAGTGCATGTGATTTGATTATTGTACAAGTCGGATTTTAGTCATTTACGTGACGCTATTGGTCAAAATATCGTTGTAACACGACGTCACGTCCGCTACTCTATAATTTAAACCATTAAAATACGTTTTCTCGTTATATCCCTATACTATTTAATTGAATATTCAAATTTAAAGTGGTAGAACAATTATGTATATACAAAATATAATAGACCATTATTAGGAACGGTTCAACGGTGAAAATTTTATTTTCATCAACCTAATTTCGCAGGCGCGTGTTTGCGTTAACACTTTTAATTAACTCCTACATATTTAATGTTGTTTGCAGAATGTGGTTGCGGGCATAGGCGGCGGTATGATTGCGTGTTTCGGGGACCCAAGTCCCAAACGACAAAAACGACTTCTCTATGTCGCTGTGTCCATTTTAGTGATGAACACTGTCAATGCCGTCATCACCGAATGGACGTTCTACATTACCGGCGAACTGATGCCCAATGTATCATACAAAAGTCATGTGAAGGCATTAATAGCTAACGGTAAGAGTTCTAGGTTATCCAGGTGATGGATTTAAGGTTTTAAAATGTATCGAAAGCGATATTATTTAATTACTTTTTTTTATATAAATATTTATACACGGATTTTATATTTTAATTATTATATTAAGTAATACGTAATTTATTTCTGATTTTTAAGACGTTTTTTTTCTTACTAACCAGATAATCATTATTTTATAATTAATATTAATTTAAAATGGGTTCAATGTCTAAAAACATGCCACGACATTATTTTCAATTAATCTTAATTATATAATCTGATCTGCGAAACACTTAATTTCATTTTAAAGTTATAATCAACTTTTTGTAAGGTTATTTCAATTCATCTCGTTTGGAGTACTTTTAAAATTTTATAGACGAAAATATATATTTTTGAAATTCTACATCAAAAATCTTAAATGTATAAATAAACAAATAATTTTACTTTCATTATTTATTTATTTTTTTCGTTACTAGAATATTTATATTCCATAAACAAAATATTTCGAATACTTTTACTATTTAATTGACCATAATCTTTACATAATTTGCAATTAAGTGTTATAACAGGTTACAATGACCTTGAGAATAGAATAGTTAGAAAAAATCTGACAAACAAATTCTTGTTTTTTGATTTTGAATTTTGGACGTGGATGATTTTTGCCACTCATGTCTGAAGTCATCAGTATTTCCCCCAACTTGGTTCGAAACGTTTTGATTGCTTGCTGTGGTGTTTTGTTGTGTACTGGTTTTCAATTGATAGTTAATTTAATTCTGCGACAAACTGGATTTTTGTTAAAAGTAGGTTTATTTTCACTTTCGAAAGAATTTTATATTTTTATGTCCTTATGGTGTATTTAGTTCAGTCAATATATGCATTTAATATAAGGTAAAACAATGTATTAAATTGCCATAAGTAATATGAGGGTGCAACTCATTTTGCATTACGGTCAAGATTGTAAATAATTTTTCTCAAATTTAAAATCTCCATTATAATGAACATGATCCATAGATAACATCACAAATTTAAACATTCGTACACCACAGAATTAAGCATAATTTAAAATTATAATAAGCAATATAAATATATATTTGAGTGCTTAAATAAATTTAAAAATTAAACAACTTTTATTTTTTTTAAGCATAACCTTGTTTTATTCATAATATAATTATTCATAAAATATATTATTGTAAGCATGTATACTCTGAGAATATTACAAATTACCTTATGTTTAAAATTAAACTTAGGAGTAAAATAAATTATAGTTGATTATTTAATCATAGAAAACCTCATGGTGAAAAACACAACAAATTGTGCAATGTTACCTCTTTTGTTTCAGCGCGAGTAACAGCGGGGATAGCCGCAGCGATAATTTTACTCGCATCATTCCTGGACGCTCAGTTTACGTTCTGTTCGATCGACGGCACCAGGTCTGCACAGCGGTCCAAGGCGCGAAAGGCGCGCGGTTCTCACGAACAAGTGTCCGACATAGAATACATCATTCCCAGGGTAAGGCACTTACATCATCACAACTTCGAAAATACACAATTATTCCCACACACACATAGACCAAAAAGTGAAACGCACGTCTGTAAATAAAAGAAATCAAAAGTAACAGGCATTCTGCATTTATCAGAAGACGTTTTCATTTATTGACTATATGTGTTATATCGCATTTAGAAAGATAAACAGTAGTGCCGTTTTGATGAGAACCCAATAGAGAAATAACATACATTGAAAATGTTACTAAAGTTTTAGTTTACAAATGCCTCATTAGTGTGATGTTTATTCATTGTTTATTTGTGTTCTAGCCAAAGTCAAATTCAGAACCGAAACCGACGAATAGTGCTTACAACGCGTACGCTCAAAGTTGGGTATTCGAAGCCGAAAACTCCAACTCAAACTCGACCAACCATGCCGTCTCACCGTACCTGAAACTCAACCCAACCGATGACGAAGCATCGGTACTCGCGAATGGCAAAGATATTTCGGCAACAGCCGACAACATTAGTATCCACTTGACTCACCCCAAAGACGAAACAATTATCATCGCCAACCCTGTAGTCCATATCGAAGAAGCTTCAGATGAAAGCACCAGTAATAGTGATAGAAAGCTGTGCTACATGAAAAGTTTCTCGCGAACGCCTTCCCCTGTTGTGTTATCCGCCGCTTCATCACAAATAAGCCTCAATAACCCGCCCATCTACGAATGCCTGGAGAAGTTAACGGAACAGTCCGTCTATCGCTCAAGACTCAACACGGCGTTGAGTGTTAAAGAAGAGCCCCTATACGCGTCCACGTCCCCAACGCGCAAAGAAATGGCCAGTCCCCGGAACGACCCGGTCCAATATGCCTCGCTAATGATGGAATTGGAACAAGCGTTGACACACAAAAAAGATAAAAACCCAACAGTGATGTCACCGCAAAGTGACACACAAACTACATCTGATAGTAGTAGACATGAATCTTCTAAATCTGAGTCGCAGAAAGACTTCAAAAGTAGTGATGCTGAATTCTCGAAGGAGCTTGAAGCAGCGTTGCAGTTAATTCAAGATTTGGAAAGTCCTAATACCGCGGAGACGCCGTCAGAAACGTGCAGGTCAATGGAAGGACAACGGCCGTTGGCGGTTTGGCGACACAGTGACGCCAGCGGCAGCGAGAAGACTCTCAGCGCAGTGGGATCCCTCGCCGAGTTGACATCCCCGATCACAGAGTGTCTTCCCGAGATGTACGGTTACGGGAAGCCGATATCGACAACAGTCCACGGTAAGGATGTTTCTGTGGTACAGTGCAGTAACTCCCAAAGCACTTCCGGATATAGTTCCCCTACCAGGAAACTAACCCCGAATTGGTCCACATCTTCATCAGTAGACGGCAGTGCGACCAATTTAGGTCGACGATTATCTTTTCAAATACGAAACACTAACTCATCTGCCGTCATATCTCTATTCCCCCAAAACATAGATAATACCAAATACGCCAAAGCATTTCCTGATATCTATCCAACATTTCCCCGACAATCACAACAACAAAATGGCAAATCAGTAACCGTTGTGAAACTCAATGGTGCTGATTTGCTAGACGTTCAAAACGAACTTGACCGGCAAAATAACAACTTGTCGCTTATTGAAACTACATTGCCGCACGAGTCCGCTAAGACTCTATTGCGACGGTCCTCATCCGCGAGTACGTGGAATGTCATGTCGTTACTACGGAAAAAGAAGCAAATACCAAAATTGCCACCGGAACTAGAAAGCGCTATCATCAAGTCGGAAAGCTTAGCGCATTTGACGGATACTGAATTACTGGCCAGATGCGATCGAAATCGAGAAATCCAAAGGGTAAGAGTTGTGCCAAAACAATATGGTGTACTGTTTCTGTGGCACTAACTGGTGACGGACTTTGTAACTAACCTTATCTAGATATACAGCTTTAATTTTTAAGGGTTTTCAGATTCTTCTCGCAAATAATCTATGTAGTCTTGTTATCTACGCTTTTTCTTTCTTCTGAACACGTCCTTCGTAGATTATATATATATATATATATATATGTATATATATATATATATATATATATATATATATATATATATACATACATACATATATATATATATATATATATATATATATATATATATATATATATATGTGTATATATATATATATATATATATATATATATATATATATATATATATATATATATAAAACGGTAAAACCATTAAAAAGTAAACCGTATAAGAACGTCTTCATGTATACAAGACGTTATTAGTTGTTTTATTTTTATATAATGTATTATAGTTTTCTTTTAATACATTTTAGGACAAGAGAAACGTTTTCAACACGTTATTGAACCCCTGAAGTTACTAAATAATGTTTTATGTGCAAAAGTTGTTTCTATACAGATATAGATATATCTATTTTTAAATTATCGATCATGTCACTTAAAATACGACGTTATTTCTCGAAACGTATAGAATTACAACCAATTTTTGTCCATTATCATTGTATCTTTAAACACTTTGAAATACATCCAACTTAATAGACTTCCGTGTTAGGTGAAGTTGCATACTATATAGTTACAAAATTGTTAATGCTAATAATTGATTTTTGTTTTGTTTGTTTTCTGGGTCTGTTTTTCCAGCAAATAGAACAACGGGTACAACAACAACTGGGTCAGATGACAGAGTCCAATTGCTGAGAACGGGGTCATACGAGCAGGGGCCCGAAGACGACCCTATCGTGCAAACAGTGTCGTGCAAGGGGTTAGCTCTATCGGGGCACCCACCACCTGCTCAGCTTTAAAAAGAAATCCAAGAAGAATATACATATAGTGATTTATTTATTATCGATAATTCTGTAATTATATTTTTTGATTGTATATTTAAAAACCACTATTCTCAAATTTGTACATACTATTGTTATATAGATAAATATAGTCTATTAAAAATTATAATTAATAATAAATTGTTAGATTTTTAAACTATTCAAATATTTTCTATCAAAAGCAAATAATTCAAATTTGTTGTATAAGTCGTATAAATTTGCTTTCATAATTAATATATTTTACGGATTACTTCGTAATTTATTTAAGAATTCGTTCCAAGTGTATAACGCGAAAAGTAAATTCTAAAAATATCTTGATCAATATTAAAACTTGTAACAAGCATATATATATAAATTGCTAAATAATAGCACTCTTGAAAGTTGAAGTAAACAATTTCGCAGTAATTTTTCTTTAGTACAGAAAATTATATAGGCAATAAGCAAAATTTCGAGAAACAAGTATAGGTATATAGAAATAATTAGTATTTTAAACGTAAAAGGGATTCTATTTATATATCAAGTGTTGGTATCTGTTTTTAAGTATTATTAACCCCCTCAGGTCATAATGTGACCTTCCAATTTGAAGATACTCGAGACAAATCAATTTATACTGACGCCATATAAGCACGCATGCGTATTGCCTAAGTATCAACAAACAATTTTTACCAGCGCTGCAGACAGCTGCAGAACTAAACTACTCCCGAGTTTTTGGTGTTCTTTAGAAATTTGTGTAGTCAAGTTTGTGTAAATAATAATTTTAGTACAATTTTAAAGCAATGACGTGGGGATTCGTTACATGTGGACCCAATGAAGCTTTAGTAGTTTCAGGTAAATTAAAATTCTAAAACATACTTACCAAAAATGGTTCCTAATGTAAATAGATCTATTATAATCTGCATGGAATGGAATTTTCTTAGCACTGATAACACTTATTTTTTAACAAGTAACACGAGTTTTATACGTTGTTTTTAATGTAAACAATTTATGTAAGATGGGCGGTGACGGGAACTGTCAAAGTTACTTATTTGAGCGAAAAACTAAGCAATTAAAATAAATTTTCAGGATGCTGTTACTCAAAACCACTGCTTGTCCCTGGTGGCCGAGCATTTGTTTGGCCAACTATACAACAAGTTCAGAGGTTAGTTGTATGATTTTTTTTAAAATGGCAAAATAAAAATCGAATATTTGAATTTATAGAATTTCTTTGAATACAATGACACTACAAGTGGAAAGCCCGACAGTTTACACAAGCCAAGGAGTTCCAATTTCAGTTACAGGAATAGCGCAGGTAAATATACTAATAGCAAAACATATTTAATAATATTTAACTATATGAAAAATCTACCTTAATAAAGTTGACAACACACAAAATGCACTATAAATATTAAAACAAATTTATTTTGCACAGACATTAAAAAGCGCTCCATTTTGTCAAACTGTCAATGTTACCAACTATAGCAAATCAAACTAAACAACACAATAAAGCTTATTTAAGGAGCGGCGAAAATCTAATTAAAATTATAAGTTATTATAATAAGCATGATGTATTTTTAAGATATTTAGGCCCTTAACGTAAAATATATTAAATAATTATTTTATTATATTACTACCGCTTATAAAAAGCTCTATTTATTAGTTTTGACTATAATAGGTTTTTTATGTGTAAAAATATTAAGGTGAAGATCCAGGGTCAAAATGAAGAGATGTTATTAGCTGCTTGCGAACAATTTCTCGGTAAATCCGAGACGGAAATTCAACATATTGCACTGGTGACATTAGAAGGACACCAACGAGCGATTATGGGCTCGATGACGGTGGAAGAAATCTACAAAGATCGTAAGAAGTTCAGCAAACAAGTATTTGAAGTAGCTAGCTCGGATTTGGTCAATATGGGCGTCACCGTGGTGTCATATACACTTAAGGATATTCGGGATGAGGAAGTAAGTTTTGATTTACTAGTATTAGTTTCTTTTTTGTAGGCTAGATTGAAGTCTATAGGTATATTTATTTTTGAATTCTGAATTTACATTCGAATGTTTAAACAAATTGAAATATAGTTTCTATATGCAAATGTTGAGACTAAATTCAAGTATAATATAAAGAATTATTTGTTTTGAAACCAATTAAAGATCACTTTGAAAACATTCGAAATAATTGTCATGTGCTAGTTTTAAATAATCAACTTTACTATACACAATACACATAAAGTAATAAAAAACGAAGAAGTACAAACTTCTTGACAAAACAATTCAATTTATAGTATTAATTTAATAAACAAAATTATCAAATTAGCGACATAAATGCTACTGTATAACAAAATCTAATAATGTTTTGATAATTATGTTTAGATAGTAAGTTCTGGACGAGGACAAGTTGCTATTTCAGTTGTAAGTTTAATGAGGTTATTTTACGTACTAACCGGGTTCTATATATAAAAACTAAAATTCGGTATATGGTGAATCTGCTACATAAACTATTGAATGACTATTTTTAATATTATGTATGGTAAAGGTTTGATGAAACTTTTCTAACAAGTATTTTTGTCCCCTGAGTTTTATCTTAATTCGTTTTTATTTGCTACAAAAGGGGGCCAAGGTATGTTAACCAGAAGTACTAAAAATATTGTTTTTGCTGTTTGCGCATGCACTATATGTGAAATAATAATTAACTGGAGTGGCCTACACTCTACTTTCTTATGCGTAGAGCATTTTTTATTTTAAATTGAAAACCGCTATATATGCTCTATTTTTAAAAAAAAAAATACGTATAGGAAAGTAAAAATACACTGTTTGATGCTTTGTTTTATATAAATTGGTTTGAATGTAATTAGCAAATATTTATTTGGTTGGTAGTTCTATAGGTTACAAGTGTTTCTGATTTTATAGCTTATCAAAAACGCTTACTGTAAAATAATATTGTTATAATCGAGTATAAATATTTAAAATGAATAGACACCTCTATATTTAAATGTGAAATTGTTTAATTTTACTGAATAGAATTATAAACTATTATTATTATCAAATATTCTAACTAGTTGAGCAAGTTGGTCCAATAAACTTTAAATATAGTTCCATTCGGTAAGTGCAAAGCAATGCACTCCTCCGAGTAAGTAATATCTTGTAGTATGACGTCACGAAGCGTAATCTATTCTTAATTCTATCGAACGCAACTTATACGAGTTGTGTTCTTGTCATAATTGATTCTTTGTAACCATCGATGATTGAAAATTGTTTAGTAGTGTTGGAAGTTTTTCATTAACCGGATATTCATGTAACCAAACGGTAATATCATTTCATTTGTATTTAGTTGTCAATTTGGTCGTGTGTGGCGCTTATTCATAATTTTCGCGAGCTTTTGTCGTTATCACTTATGTTGCAAATTTCCAAAATGGATTTGTTTATTTAATAAAACTTTGGGTTAATAAATTGCAGAAAGGACAAAAATTTAAGGTATGTTATAAAAAATGCACAAAATATTTCATTTATTTGTCAAAGAAAACTGGCAATAGACGGATTTCAATACGATATCACATTGGCTTACATGCGTACTGAACGTTTGCGCATACACGTACTTGCACTATTACGCATTAAATCCGTCTATTAAATTTATCGGTTAATTTCCAACACTATTAATACGCATATCAAACAAATATCAAATAGCTTACTCGCAAATAATTAATAACATAACAAAAATGTATCTAATGTTCTCTTTCTAACTAGGGTTACTTGAAAAGTTTGGGTATGGCTCGAACTGCTGAGGTCAAACGAGATGCTCGCATTGGTGAAGCGGAGGCTCGCTGTGATGCCCAGATCAAAGAGGCCATTGCCGAAGAACAACGAATGGCATCTCGATTCCTCAACGACACAGAAATCGCTAAAGCTCAACGGGACTTCGAACTGAAAAAAGCTGCATACGATTGCGAAGTGCAAACGAAAAAAGCCGAAGCTGAACTTGCGTATGAGTTGCAAGCAGCTAAAACGAAACAACGTATCAAGGAAGAACAAATGCAGATTAAAGTTGTTGAACGTACTCAAGAAATCAATGTTCAAGAGCAGGTCAGACATTCATTAGTTATTATCAAAAACTTGTAAAAATTCTGCATAACAATTATTTAAGGCATTAATAGTCGATATTGAACGAATCTTACTGATTAGGTTTATACTTTGTATGTTTTACGCGCCTGCATTAATATAACTAACTTCATACTGATTAGTTAATAGATTTTTTTTATTTATTGTGGTTACGTAGGAAATACAACGTCGTGAACAAGAACTAGAAGCAACTGTTCGACGCCCAGCAGAAGCTGAGAAATATAGGCTTGAAAAACTTGCTGAAGCCAACAGAAATCGCGTTGTTTTAGAAGCGGAAGCTGAAGCCGAGGCTATTAAACTAAAAGGTGACGCTGAAGCATACGCAATCATGGCCAAGGCTACCGCTGAAGCTGAACAAATGGCCAAGAAAGCTGAAGCTTTCAAGGAATACAAGGAAGCTGCTATGATCGATATGTTTTTGGACACTTTACCAAAGGTGCGTTGTATTTTTTGTTATTATTTGTATTATTTTGTATTTGTGTGATTGTTTCTTGGGTTTAGTCACCCTATTGTCCTCTCTGTTTTAATTTAAAAAATAATTGTTTTCTAATCAAATTGTAGTAGCAATATAAGTTTGCATAAAACTCATAAAGATGTCAGTTATTTTTAATTGCTTACTGATATTAACTGTTTTTCTTGTTATTATAATTTGTTTAGAGTTGTGATAGAGTCGTTTCACTTAACTGCAATGTTTTATTTCTATATTTATAATCAAGTTAGTTAACTTCTTTGTAATATAAAATGAATGTTCGAAAATACACATTAAAATTTCGCCTAATTTAGAATATAAACCGCAACAACCTTGATATTTAAAAAAAAACCTCAGCTGTTGTTTTTATTTTAGGTAAAAACTATTCGTTAAATAATAATAAATTGTTTCATTTGTTTATCGTAATTAAATTGTATACTCCTTTTATATAACAAATGAGTTATGCAGCTGGTGTTTCCGTGAATTTCTTTCTCTAGCAACTAAATGTAATGATGGGTAATTTGGATTTATTTAACTTGTTATTGTTGATACATCACACAGTAATTTTCCATTTTATTTTGATATAAAGTGCTCGTATGTCTCATGTAATTGCAGATAAGTCAACACATGTATAATAAGTAATCAGAATGACCTTTATTTACTAATAAAAATTATTTTTTATAAAATAATCATTTTAAATCATACGAGACGCTTATATACCATTTTTAGTACTCAAATACAAAATAATAAATATCTAAGTACTTCGTATTGCAATTCTATTTACCCAAACACAGGAGTAGCATAAACTCGTGAGTTTCAGACACACATACACCTAATATTTCCTATAAAATTAATTAATTATTTTTTCTCTCTATTCCCGAATTTTTTAAATAGGTTGCCGCTGAAGTAGCAGCTCCTTTGTCTCAAGCTAAGAAGATCACCATGGTGTCAAGTGGTACAGGTGAAATTGGTGCTGCCAAATTGACCGGAGAAGTTCTAAGCATCGTTACCAGAGTACCGGAATTGGTGAAAACATTAACTGGTGTGGATATTATTAAGGTAAGATAAAACATGATTACTTTATTATCGAATGAGTCAATATTTTTTGTCCCTATTAAATATATTTATAGTCGCAATTGATAACAGTTATATTAAATTATTAATAATCTGGTAAAGTAAATCCTATTGTAAATAAATAGGTGTAAAAACGGAAATTGTTGTGGATAACACAATAAAAAACCGATACCAATATTAAATATGAATAGATAATAATAGGTTTTATTATTGTTTAATTATCCGTGAATATAATAGTATATGTATTATTTACAGCTTAAAAAAGTGACTTAATTCTATTTTTAAATAGTTTTAATATTGCCAAACACTTTAATTGATATTATTTTTCTTAATTCAATAGTTTTAGCAGTCATCTTTAAAACTGTACCTTTTTTTTTACAGTCTGTCCATGCTGCTTAAACAAATATATTAAAAAACGACGCAACACAATATATCTCCCCTATTCTTCTATTTCTCTCGAAAAATCTAATCTCTGCGTTATATGTTTCATATTCTATGCGATATTTACTTGTATGATATTACATTATAAGAGTGTTCTACAGTATTTCCAATTTTAATAGTAGATGAGTCAAAGATTACACGAAAATTAGATTTTCTACATTTTTATAATCATTTGATAAAATAACTCTTCCAATTAACCCTAGTTTATAGTTGTCACTATTTTTCTCGAATTAAATCGCTACTGAATCTATATTATGTTATTACTTGCATGAGGTTTATTTTATTTTCAATAAATGTTTTATTTTATTTTTACATGTATATACATCTTTTAACAAATTATACTTTTAGTCATAACAATTTTATATAGATTTTTAGACTTATGGTCGTATTTCTTTAGTAAATAACGCACTTCATCCTGAACAGTACAGATTGTAGTTTGAGTTAATCAACAAAAATAATGGCGCAGAACGGCAATTCAAAGAAATACTCCCTAATGTGTTGATATTTGACTCATAAACTCCTCAACCAAAGATACGTTTAGCAACAATTGTGTATTATAAATTAATACATATTTTTGTTGCGATATATGGTAACATTAGTCGAATATGTTTCTGTTTTTTTTTTTTAATTATTATTTATACAGATGAATATTTGAGCTAGCTTCAGAAAAAGTTGAATTAATTATAATATAATTATTCAAAATAGCAACAATTTCAGTCTTCTCTGAATATAGCTTCAATTAGAGTATTTTTAGTTACGCTTTAGAAATATGAATAAACAATTAAATTTAAAGATGCACGGAAGCAATGATTAAATTATGCGAATACAATAACTTTTTTATTGTATAAATATGAATAATGGGTATAGTTTTAACTATATTATAAAACAATATACCATTGTTTTTTTATTATAATAATTTAATTCTAAATGAATAGAAACGTATTCGATCTAAATTAGTCTAGTCTGAAAGATTACAAATCTATTTTGTGTATTCTTTATACTGTAGTTTGATATACTTCTATTTGAATATAGAGTCCAAAGTAATTCCATAATTGCCTTACCGTTAAATGTATGTGATTGAACATATATGTCCTTTTGCATTTATTGTTGTGTATAATGTGAATCAAAATGGATGCTGGTTTAAGAAAAAATGGACAAAAGCTAATAAAATTTAACCAGAAATACATATTTACTTCTATCCTTAAAACATCTGTACAAACTTCATACTATACAGTGAACAAGTCACATTAAAATCAAGGCTAATACTGAATATTGGGAAATATATGTAGGAAGTGGACTATCAGAAAACTGAAGTTGTAAGGTAAGATTTTTTCAATATTTTTTCTAGCAAATATTAATCAACCTTGATAATCCGAGCTTACGATTAATTCTGAATTATTACAGAATTCAATAAAATGCTATATATGTATTAGGGTATAAAGTATTATTATACACAATGAGATTTGATAAGATATGCTTTATTATCGTATTATGAATTATATATATATTGACATATTATAACAGTAAAGCCTTAATAAAGTAGTCCGAGCATGCTCTATATTAAATTTATCTAGAAACACGTTTGATTTAAAATGATAACATTTGTTAAAATTACCTATAGTATAGAATTAAAAACGTGCTCAATAATTACAATAGAAAATATGTACACAATTGTCAGTCTTATACTAATCATTCTTTTATAATATACACCTTGTATTAATAAAATATGTGATGCTCAGAAAGTCAAAAACATTTGTCTATTATATATACTAATCGACATATCACAGGATTATGTACATTAAAGACAAAAATTGGAAGTTTTTGAAATATGTTTACAATTTCATGGAATGTTACACTTTTATCTATAAAACAACATTTATATATATATTATACATAAAAAATCATGTTTAAAATTCAGTTGGTTATAAAAATATTCGTTGTACAGTTAAGAAATGGCGTTTTTATCAAAATTATCAGTAATGTTCCAGCATAAGCACTATTAATATTTTTTTATCAGATATTTATTGTAAATAAATCGTTTGAAAAGTGTTTATTGCTTAACTAACACTACTTAGAAAATCAGTGTTACTTAAAAAATAACTTCCACGAAATATTCTAGTTAGAAAAATATGTTTAGACTTTACCAAGTATATCATGCACATACATTTTTTTCTTATACCCTTTACGTAAAAACATCCGAACAATTAATACAAGCAAACCAAAACAGGCTACATATAGCATAAAACACATACTAACATCCATTTTATTAATAATCACCCAAGATATACTTCGTTTCGTACGTGTGCTACTACCCAATCCATCATGAAGCACCTTAGTATCAGCCCCCAAGTATCGAATATTAATACTACTATACATATGCCTCAAATAATGAAGTACTTCCGTCAAGTTCCACTTATCTCCTTCTTTGCATTTGGCGCAATTGTGCTCAGAAGGAAACTGAACTTTCGGGTGCTCAGGATCCTCGGTTTGATCCCCGTGTAATCGTTTATTAACCTCGTTATGTGCTATCCAAAGCCAAATAATGCTCGAGTTTAATTCTGTCACCCCATGTATGTCATTCTTTTTGGCCATTTCTTGGAAATGTTTGCTGCAATCGGCGCAACCAAAGAAATGTTTAATGTACCCTAACATTGCTTCTAACACTTCACGTGGATTCGCATTTTCTTTTTTACTATTTTGCTCTGCAGCGTTAACCGTTAAGTAATGGAACATAGTCCACATACCGCACGGATAACCACGGTATTTTGTAGAGCTACCACTACATCCTAACCATTGCTGCGGTGATGAAAATATTCCTTCGTCTTCATTATCCATCGAATGGATAAAGCGAGCGATGTCTTCGCCCTTAACAGTTTCGCCGTAGGAGATGATTTCAGTTTGGAGATCTTCAAAAAAGTTTTTCCCTTTACGTCCGAACGGAAAATATTTCGTGACTACGTCTAAGTAGTTTTTCAAAGCAGTTAACTTTTCACCGCTTATTATTTTCGTTATCGCGATTTCGTGTTTTAGAGAGTAACGCAACGCGGTTTCGAGATCCATTTGAAACACTACATCACCCATTTGTTTGACCTTCGTTCGTAAAGCTTGGCGTTCTCTGGCCTCTAATAGAGCTGCAATATCCGGTACTTCATTGTTAATCCATTTTCCTTTAAAAATCGTATCTTTTTTCTCTTCAAAAAACACAACGCCTTTCAAAGTTAAATTATCCTTGATTGCTTTCAAAATATTTTCTCTGCTATTCACATCAGCAGTGATGTGATCGATCGCTTGATTCTTACGGGTTATTATTAACAATTTCGGATACGAATCAATCTCATATGTTTTTAAAAACTCTGTGTTATTAGAATTAACAGATCGGATTATCATATCCGGAATTTTATGTAAATCTAAGGCGACTTCAACCGAAAATTTCGAAGTTTCTTCTGCGATAATTACTGCGTATTTAACTTTAACATCCACGTCTTTGAAGATGTCGTCTAAATTTGATTCAGTGTACGGGAGAAGCTGAGGCCATGTAGTCCCGCGGCCTTCTGTTTGTTCTTTTAACAGTTGTAGAACTAAATTTCTTCTAAGCGCATCCACATCCTCGCCTTTCTTTACTTCGGCTCCGAGTTTCTTCGGACCCTCCTCGTAGTTTTCGTGAAAATATCTCAAGGTGGGATATCCCAGAATTTCGAAATCCCGACATATAGGGTTGTTATCTTCGTCGGAACAATCAACAACACCGATACCGACAATATCTTGCCAGTTATGTACATCTGAGCCTAACGCCTTCCAAGACGGAGCAAATCGTTGACAAAAACCGCACCAGCTGTTGTAGAACTCGATTAACCAGGCTTTGTTCTGGCCGTACAATTTATTTTTGAAATTTTGTGCTGTCAAAATTTCAACGTTATCGTTCGTTGTGTAAAGACCTTGGCCTTCGATTAGCTGCTTGTATTTTTTTTGTTCGGCTACACTCAAAGCTGCACCACTTGCAAAATCCACAAAAACTAATGTAATTGTGCTTATAATTATTGAGATAATGATCTTATTGTTACGTAACATTGTTGCTGATTAACTGTTGTTTTGAATATGTTTAATTATTTGTTAAAAACACGAATAAATTTCCCGTATATTTATGAGTGTATTGTTGTTGAACGTAGTCCGAATAACACTACCATTCCACATGAACTGTTCGTGATTGTGTGTCAGCACTTGCATGTGAAATTTTATAGTTCCCTTTCCACGTTCCAAATCTTTATGAGATAAATACTGAATGATTTGTATTGCAAATAATTTAATTTATGCAAAAACCAATTGAATGACGTTTCATATGACGTGTGTCAGAAACAGTTAACACGGTTCACCCACACCACCATCTATGGACAAAATTAGATGCTTTGTTTCTTTGATTGATTAATAAAGTAGAATATACTAACGAATAAAAGCGTATTTATTTAATAAAATGCATTATCTGGGTATACAAATAAAGAGTACATTAAATAAGAAAATAAATGTTGTTTGCACATTAACTGGTAAATGTGCATTATAACGTCAAGGTCAGGTTAAAGCTTTAGGTATTTCTTCTATTAACTTTTGTAAGATGGTTAGAAGAAATTCTATAACTATTTAAATCTTCTAGATATTTTAGTTGTAAATATATCATTCAAACATTGTCAAAAATAAAATAAAAACGACATATAAGACAAAACAATTTATTAAATAATCACACATCTCACAACAAATTTCATTAAATATTAGTGATTTACAATGAACATGTTAAATGGAATTTTTGCACCACGATAAAAATACAATAAAACGTATTAAAAAAAATATTCGAATATTATTATTAATTAGTTAATGTGTATAAAAAAATAATAACAATGAATGTAAGAATAAATAAAAGTTATCTCTGTACTATAAACCATCTGCTTTGGTGGAACACCCTTCTCCATTGATTGCGGTTCGTTCAAGAAACGCTAAGCGTCTTTTTCGCAGTTCCTCATGATCACTGATCGGTGTAGAGGGGGCGGAAGGAGTAGCGGATTTGCACTCCAAACTCATAGCCATTGCTTTCCGCAATTGCGCTTCTTCATCATCGTCTTCATCATCAGTGAACGCTTGAAGACTCAGTCGAACAGCTTTCTGTAGTTCTTGTTCATCCTCATTCGCGGGTTTCTTCACTATACTGCTTGACGGTTCATTTAAACTCAATCGTATTGCTTTCTCTAAATCATCTCCATCCAGACGCTCTACCTCAATAGGGATTATTCGTGTTATGGGCCCCAAAACTGCAGGTGTAATCCGAAATATCTCATCGGCTTCGCATTCAGGTAAACTCCCACAAACCAAGAAAATAGAATAGCCTTCTTGGAGTAATTGCGCCAAAAATAGGGATAAATAAGTATTCGAAATTAGTTCGGGTTTCGTTAAAAGAGAGTTTAAGTTGAACCATTGGTTACCAAGTCGTCGCACCGTGAACCAATGGTCTTTATAGTGGCAAATGTATGCGTTCATTGCGCATGGTTGGCTGTATGCTTCACGGGCTCGTTCTTCCGTACTGGTATAAGGCACTAATTCTAACCCCCATACTTCTAAGGCGCTACTAATAACTTGAACGGAAAAATATCCGCTGTCGTCCATGTTTCCGGATGGTTGTTGCAGGAATCGCTGATATTCTTCGCTCTCTTCGCCGCATTCCGCCATACACAAACGCTCTTCGTCGTCCATTTTCTGCGCCAAAAGACTCAAGTCGACCGGTGTGAAGTAGGGTCCTTGAAGCAGTGCATTCAAGCAGTGCTGAGCGCATAAACTGCCTTCTTGCTGCAATAAGTGAACTAAATAACTTGAGGCACTCTAAACTAGCTCAAAGAAATAAAACCATATATTATTAACGTATTAAGCGTAATAGGTATTTTTAAATTAATTAACTGGATGCTACGGAAATGGAACTATTATTTTGAGAGTAATATTTCAGGAATATATATATATATATATATATATATATATATATATATATATATATATATATATATATATATATATATATATATATATATATATATATATGTGAATAATTGGTTTAAGCTGAAGCTAATTTAATTGTAAGCCAAAATTAAACAAATGTACTTTATTTTCCGAATTGATTATAATTTGTATAAGGACCTCTAAGTTATATGTTTAGTTAAGGAACAAGTAGTAAATATTGATATAAATAATATTGGGTGCCATTATTTTCTATGGGTCAAGCAAGATCAAAGTTAACCTAATAGTTTAATCAAACTAAAAACTAAACTGTTTTTACTATTGCAATAATA
The DNA here is from genome assembly GCA_018344505.1 of Nebria ingens riversi. Lineage (NCBI taxonomy): Eukaryota > Metazoa > Arthropoda > Insecta > Coleoptera > Carabidae > Nebria > Nebria ingens. Next base: position 292,257 of record JADQWA010000164.1, on the reverse strand, counting down.
TATGAAAACATAACGAATGTACCTGTTTAGAAATATTATTACAGCCGTATTTGTTTATGTAGTTAGTATAGTTAGGTACAAACTAACCTAACATTTAATAAATTAAAAACTAAAACTAGTACAACTACAAAATAAATATAATGTTTGTATTTGAAATTACATACTTTTTCATGAAATATTGTATCCATTTTTTTAATTCTCTAGAAAATAGAGTAACTTGCCCAAAATTAGAATATCCAATTCAAAATATGACATCACATAAACGCAACCCACATAACATACTTGTCACAAATGTCATTTTACCATTTTTTACACCGTACGTCATTCTAGAGCAAGATTTCAATATAAAAATAATTATAACTACTCATCAACCAAATAAATAATTTATTGTTTTATTATAGATAAATCAAATTTTATTCACTTGTGGCATGTATATCAGTTAATATTAACAGGAATTTCGGAGATTATATTGTTTAAAAAATGAATTAAAATATATTTTAGTACTGTTGTAATAGCAGTAATATTTCTTGTTTATACGATAACTTCATGCCATATGAGTTTAGTATAAAAAATTCTTTTAAATATCCTTAATTCAGTTGTATATTCTTATTTTATTGTAATTATTAGTTATTTATATCATTTTGTATTTTCGAATAAGTTCGATGGTTATTTGGATAAGACATCGTATTAAATATTTTGATTGTACTAATAAATATATGGTATCAACAAATTTAGGTATTAAATTGTTGTGGGAACTTGTAATCCAAATGAATACAAATATGAAATGAGAATTATAATTAAATATTTTCAAACAGGATGATCTTATTGCGCATTATCTTCTGATTGGTTAATTATTTATTGAATAAATGCGTCGGTGGCCAATAGGAAGAAGAAGATTTGTTTTGTACAGATTTCGATGTTGACATTCAACATGGCGGCATGTCGTCAGTGCTGTGCTAAGTCGTGGTGAGTCTGTAAAAATCCTAATATTTACCTATAAATAGCACTGTGCACCTTCTACAAAGTACAATTTACCTTCTTTTCGGTGTTCTCTTTGTCGGCATGTGTGCCCAGAGTTTACCGGTTCACGAACTTTAGTGATTTACGTCAAAAAAAATTTACGCATCTAACCCTTTTTCGTTCTGTAGGCCTTGGGCAAGTCTAAATGCTTTATTTTTACAATTTTCTGAATTAACTTTTCCACGTTGTTTTCCTAAATACCATGTAAGTGTCGCAAATTTGGGCATACATTTTTTTACCACATTTGTAATCATTTTAGTTAGGGTTAAACTGAATAAATTTAATATTTAAAGCGTGAATACGCAGATTTCACATGTACATATTTACGTAAATAACAAACGTTGATAATAATTCAAAATTGAGAATGTATTTTAATTTAGATATTTGACACATATTTTTAATGTAAAAAATACCTATATATTTTTTTTTTTGTATAATTTATCATCCATAATTTCACATCTACACTTATCCACCACTAAAAACTTTCAATGTTTTTTAAATTTTTAATAATTTCAATTTTCATGCAGAAACTAGTAATTTTGACATCGTGTTTCTTGAGAAATTTATTTAAAATCCTTTGTGTACAATAAAATGTAATCTTTACTCGTGTTTACTCTTGTAAATTTAACACCACTATTTGAATATAATATAAGTATTCATTTGTAATATTTAGTTCGGCGAAGTACATTGTATTGTATGCCTAAATATAGATATAATTTCTGTGAGAAAATCAGTTTAAAAAAATATAGGTTAGAATAAATAAATAATGAACAGACATTTCAGTGGTATTTTTGGTGATTATGTTTTTATTATCAATTGTTTCGGATTTTGTTTGTGAGTATATCTAAATGTCGATTGTGTGTTTTTTTTAAAGTCTGTATGCAAAATTACATGAAAACAAAGAAAATTGTACGTTTTGTTGAAGGTCTTCGGAAGAAAGTTCGAGTTTCATCTTGATGTTGATGATGTTAACCTGTTTCTTAGTTATATGTTATGTTTCAACTATGTATAACCCTTTACTAGTCGATTGAAAAATAATTGTAGATTTTACTATAATGATTTTTTGTAGTACATTCTTGAAGCGTGATAAATTATGCAAACAAACATATATTTAAGTATGTATGTATGTTTTCATGTGTTCAGATTTTGGATGTACTAGTTCTTCTTATTTATCCATTGAGCTCTTTTTGCTTGCGGCATTTCCTATTAGATTTTTCAGTAATCCATATAATTTAATATCTTCCGAGAAAGGAGGGATATAGATCAGAAAATAATATTCCAATAGAGAATATTTAATGTGAATTCAATTAAATGTAGAAGTTTTTGTTTAAAAATTTAAAACAATGTGTAATTTTGTAAAGTACTGTAAGAGGCTTAGAACGTTAGAAGTGTTGTATGATAAATAGTAAAGGGTTAGCATATGTATGTATGTATGTATGTATATGTGAGTGTCAAAAAAGAAACTGATTGTTTATTGTGTGTTTTTGTTTGTTTTACAGCTTGTGTGATTAGAAAACCTGTACAGTTAGATTAGGAAATTCAAAGTAACCACAAATCAACGCAACTGCTGACAAATTTTTTGACGAATGAGAATAAATATAAATGAATAAAAAAATTATGAGCATAACACAATCCGCACTCAGCACGCATTGAGGACATCTGAGGATTTTATTTCCCACATTTTCGATTTTTGTTAAAATTTTGTGTGACTACAAAGTGGATTGTATCGTACGCATTTTCAAATATTCTTCAATCAACCATAAAAACCAATAAAAATTGTAATTCATTCTTTTATTTCTTCTTTATTTTTCTGTATATTTCATTTTTTTACTATTACGTACGGTAGTACGTTTATTATATAAACATTAAAGTACCAAACGTATTGTAAATGATTGGATATTCGCATTTGTTATGTTGAACCATCGTCACATCATGAAATTATTGTGAACATCCCTTCTTCAATAACTACAAATCGAATATAGATAAAATTGACAAATATTCTACAATTCAACAACAATAATTAAAAATAAAAGGATCAACAATTACGACAACGTTTATTAGAAGCAACAAGAGAGCAGTGGCAGTGGCTACAGTACAGCTACTGGTATTTGCTGCTATAAAGGTATTCCACAACAGGATACCACGTTATTTAAACTATTCTGTGATATTCGCTACACTTACATAAGCCAAGCCAAGAGAGAAAGAGAGACCGAACGTTTTTGTTTTTGTTCCCCATTTTTATTTTCGAATAAAATATATATAAATATAATCATTTTTGAACAAGCGTGTGTGAAATAACTAAAAGAAACCAACTACAAACTACGAGATAACAGACTCAATTTAAAAACAAATCGTGTTAGTTTTAATCAAACAAAATAATACATACATACATAGATAAATAGACTATGTCAAACAATCCTCAGTGGAAATCGTTCCAGCCGCCTTCCAGCATGAATCAGGATAACTCGTCAACTACCATACTCGATTTTAAATCAATGACAGTACCAAGTAACGGTAAATCACCACAGACTTCTTTCAATTTTCGCTCAAATTCGTACAGCAGCGGCGACTACAATACCACTATGATGGACAAGTCCCCATCATCAAACAATACTTACGGATCTTCATATGGATCTTCATCAAATTCCGCAACAACTACTACTACGCGAACTTCTGCTCGATTCCCAATAGGTAGATAGCATCTGTGAACAACACACTCATACATGTACTTTAATCTCCAAATTGTCTTTAAAAAATAAATAAAACCCATGTTAGCTTACACATATATTCAATCTTGCGGCACATACAATTACTCATTAAATACGTGAGAATTCAATGATATTATTGAAAACGTATTACAATTTTACGTGTACTAGAATTAAATCGTTTTATTACCAATATAAATCAAATCTGTCTTCGACATTTAGTAAAAAAAAAGTTACACAAAACTTATAAAAAATATTTTATAACTAATGTAAAACATTTCCCTGTTTATGTATATAGTATAGTTAAAAATCAATTACGAATTCAGGTTCTATGAGTTATAATTTCATGTCTAGGTACGTTCTCCCTGGACACCAACAACATGTTTAGCAGCAGTAACGGCGACTCCCTCACGTCACCTTCATCAAACAACGTATTCACAAATGGTAACAACAGTAACTCGAGCAGTTACGATTCGAACGCAGCCAATTTGGGAACCAGAGAAACGGGTATCATCGAAAAGCTACTGCACTCGTACGGCTTCATACAGTGTTGCGAACGACAAGCTCGGCTATTTTTCCATTTTAGCCAGTTTAGCGGTAATATTGAACATTTAAAGATTGGCGATCCGGTAGAATTTGAAATGACCTATGATCGACGTACTGGCAAACCAATTGCCAGCACGGTAACTAAGATTGCACCAGAAGTGGTGTTGAGTGAAGAAAGAGTCACTGGGAATGTGACAACAGAATTGCGACCAGACGGCTCTGGTGGGGATACGCAGGGTCGGATTAGTTATGAAAACCGAGGCGAGTGCTTCTTCTTACCGTATACTAAGGATGATGTGGAAGGAAATGTTACACTACGGGCCGGAGATAAAGTCAGCTTTCAGATCGCTACAAATCAACGGTTAGTTTTAGAAAACTAAGAATATCTTGAGTTGGTAATTTATTGTGATGTTAAATTTTCTAGAGGTAATTTGGGTGCTTGCCATATCAGACTGGAAAATCCAGCGCATCCAGTGAAGTATCAAGGTGTTGTGTGTTCCATGAAAGAAAGTTTTGGTTTTATCGAACGTGCTGATGTGGTTAAAGAGATTTTTTTCCATTTTTCCGAAGCAAAAAGCATGAAAGAAGAATTACGTCTGGGAGATGATGTTGAATTCATCATTCAAACAAGAAATGTACATCAATCGAATGTTCTATTTAGCAAAAATAATCATCCATTTTTTAAATAGGGTAAAGAGGTAGCTTGCAACATCACCCGTCTGACCGCTGGTACTGTGGTTTTTGAAGATGTAGGTACCGAGATCGTTAAGGGTCAAGTATTAAAGCCGTTGGACCGTGGTCAGAATGCGCGACATCAAAGCGATCCGTTGCCGGGACGAATTCGATACCGAGCTGCCGATCACTCAGAAGTTGAGGTGCCATTTGGGGATAAAGATCAAAAGGGGGATTTCACATTACGGCACGGTGACTGGGTACAATTTAAGGTTGCCACTGATCGACGAGATCAACTACAAAGAGCCACGAACATATCGTTACTTGAGGAGTCTTTTGTAGTCTCAGGTAAGAAGAAAATTGTAATTTTATATGTGTGCACTATATTTATGCAGTTCTATGTTTTGTTGTTGTTGTTATGATACATTATCCTCTTAGGTGAAAAACGTGAGCAGGGTGTCGTAGCCTCGCTGAAAGACGGTTTCGGTTTTCTCCGTTGTGTGGAACGTGAAGCACGCCTCTTTTTCCATTTCAACGAAGTGTTAGACGTCGACCGCGAAATTGCCGTCAATGATGAATTTGAATTCACCGTTGTGCAAGATCAATCTAGCTCATTCTCAAACAATCGACAGAGTGCCATACGAATGAAACGACTGCCGCCCAGCACTGTTAAATTCGAAACGCTACAAGAAGCCAGCGTGGTAGGCGTCGTCACCAAAGAGGTGAATGGTTGGATTCAACGAAGTCCTACCAAAACCCAACCAAATGGTACCACCACCACCAACGGCAATGGCACCGTTCCAGAGACAGGCAACGGTACTACAACAGATTCTGGGGTTATAAATTATCAGGTGGAAGGGGTAAAAAAAACAGTTGCTTTTTATTTGAAAGATCTTCGCACGACGCCGAGAATGGGCGATAAGGTTGAATTCAATATATGCCAAGTTAAACGTACCAAAGAACTTGTAGCTACGGATGTTCAAATTTTACAACAAGCTACACGAACTAGTACAAATGGAAACCAAGCAATTCATCAAGGCTTTGTAGCTGCACTCAAAGATGGCTTTGGTTTTATTGAAACGGTGGAACATGATCGAGAAGTTTTCTTCCATTTTAGGTAAGTTACATATTGCAAACTCAGCATCATAATTATGAAATATTTAATTCAATTTCAATTTACAGTAATTTCGAAGGTGATCCGAATGCGTTAGAACTTGGCCAAGAGGTGGAGTACAATTTAGGTTCTAGGGGCTCATCAGGAAGTTGTTCATCCGCAGAAAATGTCCGAGTCTTATCGAAAGGAACCATACAATTACCAGTTGTTACCGGTGAGATTCTAGATGGTTTTGTTGCGCGTCCATTACGATCCGTCAATCCTGATCAACAAGAATATTCTGGGTTGATCAAAGTAACAAGTAGCGAAGAGGAAGACGAACAAGAATTCGAATTTGGTATCATGGGCCTTACTAACAAACGAGAATTGCTTCAAGTTGGCGATCCTGTACAATTGCAGGTATGTTGTTATTATAGGAATCCTGCCAAAGTTAAATTTGTTTTTTATATTCATTATTCTTGCATCTTTTCTAGGTTGATTCTGCAGGTCGCGCTGCTAATATAATCGCAGTTCGAAAAAAACGTCGAGCTACAGTCGACGCATATAAAGGTCCTTTCGGTTTCTTAACGTACGAAGTCGAAGAGGGCAAAAAATTATTTTTTCACATATCCGAGGTGAAAGACAACGTTATATTACAAGTGGGCGATCAGGTCGAATTTGAATTAGTAACGAATCAAAGAAATGGAAAATCATCTGCTTGCAATGTCACCAAAGTCTGGTAAGACATTTTATCGTTAACTAACATAATTAACAACCATTATTCGGTATTGTGATTTGTTTCGTATAGTGATGTACAAGCACGACCGGAACGTCTGATCAGTCGTTTGCGCACTATCTCCCTGGACGACACCGGTCCTAAATTAACTGTTATACGACAACCGCGTGGTCCAGACGGGACCGCTGGATTCACCAACGATCTCCGGAAACCAAGACTAGCCGGTTCAATACCCGAATAACCGTACATAATTACCATTAACCAGTCACCAACCAAACAACTATCTCCACCAAGCGACGACGATGATCAAAACTAACCAGCAACAGGTAAACAACCAAAAGATAAATTTATCGACCGAAAAACTCGAATCATGGTACCAAAAGTTTTTAGATATCAAATGTGTAAAACAAAGTAAAAAAATATGTAATTGAGAAAATCGTTATAAAACTAAGTAAGGAAAATCACCCATTTCTAAGTTTTTGAACCAATAATGGGCATTATTTATATCCAATGGATATAAAACAGTACACACCAATATTTAGTAGTAGATATTGTTTATATACGTTGATTTTTCAACAGAAACTTTTAAACTGCTCTCGCCATGTCATAATTGTCCTACGCATGCGCATTAGATGTCGATCGGCTGATTGTCGGCAAATCATTTGCATTAGTTTTGTTTTGAATCAAGTGATATTTATAATAATTATTTAATTTAAAGAAGAGTTAATTATATAAAAATATTTACTTTATATACACAGAGTTGCCACCAATCTAGAGCAGTTGTGTTAAGTATTGGGAAATTTGTCTATTGAGTTAACTTGAATTTTTTAAATTAAGTTTGGAATCTTTTTAATTTTGTTTTAAAATTTATTTCATAATTCCGTGGCGGAAATAGTATTATTTTATTATTCTCATTAATCTAGAAAATCCAGTAAACGAATCAGAAAAATATGTATCATTTTACAAATTGATGCTAATATAAAGATGCATCTACGAAAAACATCTAGATAAAATAACTTGGAGCTAACTAGTTCCCATAAATTTATTACAGTTTGGATTTTTTAAATGTTTTAACCGTAGAATCTCTGTTAACAATCAGGTGATATGTTATGCGCCTGCGTGAGAAGCGAGTGACGTTAGGTGATAGTTCTCTCTATTGAGCTAAAAACGCGTTTAAACCGCGTAAATTGCTACTATTGTCGCTTGTAAACACCGCTTACAAAAACCGAAAAAAAAAACCAAAAAAAAAAATTGATAATCCATTGACAAGTGAATACAATGAATTTATTATTAGAAATATTATTCTCATTATCCAAGTAAAAATAAGACAAAAACCGAAAAAAAAGGATTACTATTATTATTCTAATTAATTAATTATGTTTTAACTGCTAAATAAGATGAAATTTAGGGATTAATTATAACCTATCGACCTTTAAACAGAGACTGCGCATTATTATATTCGTAAAAGATTTAAACAAAATGATTATGAATTATTTATTGAAAAAATTGTTTGTGCGTCATATTAGAGAAAAAGTTTCGTATAAGTATAACATAGATTGTATAAAAAAAAGTAAACAACTTAACGCGAAACATCTGTTACTGCAGTGCCCCACAGGAAGAATTAAATTCTAAACATTCTTGTTTTTAAATAACATCGGTTACTATTATTTTCAATTTATTATTACAAAATTGATCTAAAATAATTGTTGTTATGATGTAAATCATGATATTTTGTTTAAATAACTTGAAAATTATAGTTATTAATTTGTATAAATATGAATTTATTGTAAACAATATTATTTTTAATTGTGTCTATAGCAAGTTATGGAACTTGCAAGAATATATAAACCTAGTAAGGGTAACCTTAAAATGTTAACTGATTTTAGTTTATACGCTTTTGAATTTTATGCTCAAGCAACGAAATATCCTACTTAGTTCAAATATCAGTTATATTTTAAGTTTTTCTATGGTAATGACTCGATGTTATTTGAAAACTGAACATTGTGTTTCTTTCGTACGAATGCGTAACAATGAGCTTTTACAATTTAAATTTTGAACAAAAAACTAGTTTAAATGTAATGATTTAAATGCTTAAACGGGCGTAGAGTATGTAAGAGGACCTTAACTTAAAAAAAAAAAATTATATGAAACGTTTTGTGCCTAAATCGTTTTTTAAAAATATACTCTCTAAATTTCGTCAAAAAATTACGAGAGTCTTTAGTGCTGTGTCTATATAAAAATGGCCCAGAAAGAAAATTGCGCTGTATTTTGTAGTGTTCTTCTGTGATAGAACTGTAGATTTTTGACTGGATAAAACAAAACTAACTAGTGACATTTTGTTTTACCATCTCCCCCGCAAAAAAAGCAACTATATTGATAATGTATATGCTTTTTCATATATTATATAGATAGAAGAGAAACTAAAAGTAAAACAATTTAGTGATATTTTGCTGTCAATATTTTTTACACATTTTTATCAAATAATAATTTTTGATTTTGTGCATTTTATTTCAGAAGAAAAAAAAGCTTAGTCTTAAATGGTGTCTTAAAAAATGATAAAACTATAGTGTGTATGTCCCCTTTTATCTCCCCAAAACAAATCCCGGCCCCTCATTTATCTGTGTGGGCACTGTTTCTGCAGGTCCGTAACTAGTGAATTATTAAAACATAAGATGATGAAATAATTGCAAAAATTAGTCATGTACACGTGGATTATCCTCTATTTGTAAATTTGTTTTAATTTCGGAAAGTAATAAAATCAGGTATAAAAGTTTATCTAATATGTATAATTCCCCATAAGAAAAATCATCCCTGCAATCATACGTAGTATTGAAACTAGCTATAAAGAACGACTGCGTAAGACAGCAACCATTTTAAATTAAAAATTCAACCTACATTGAAGCTAACTTCAATGTTATCCACGCTTGTGAATAAATAGTCATTTTTAAAAATAATTTGCCTATATAATAAAATCTAAATCATTAAAACTATAAAATGAAATAATTATATGAAATATCCACTTTATTTACATGGTACTTAAAAAATGACATTTGACAATGGTAACAAAAATCCTAATTACTAAAATAATCTAAATAAGGACACTTTGGTTTTTGAATTAAATCACAATACATTCATAAGGGTACACGCCACGAGAATATTGACTCGGTTGTGGACACACTGTAAATAAAATCAAAATAATGAATTGCTTCTGAATATGTAAATAAAAATTAAATTATTTATACATACTTTGATGACATCGAAGTCCGTAGTAACCAGTACCATCGCATCGACATCGATAACCCGGTCTTTGTGAAATTTGTATACAGGAACCGCCATTCATACACGGGTTATTGAAACACATATCAGTTCGCTTCCCTATTAAAAAAACATTATATTTTTAACAAAACCTAATTAATAATCATAAATAAATTAAATATTAAGATTACTTTGTCAGTTAGCTCGAAATTAAAATGGCGGATTTTTTTAAGTACAAGATATTCATCTTTCATGATTGATTTCTTTCGAAATACATTTATTTATTTAGTAACTATATTCGGTGAAATAACTTTAGATTCAATTCACCCCAGTATACATATTATTATTTTAGTACCTCATACTTTACTACGTAATAATTGTAGTATCGTTATCTAATGTTATAATGATTCGCGCGTGCACTCATTAGCACGTAGAAACAAATCGAAATGGTGTATTTATAAAAATTTACACATGCTAATCAAAGCATAGATTTATATAATTATAATTACTTGGTCAAGTAAATATTCCTAAATGCATATAATTATTACACAAATGCATTAACCTCTTAGTGCATCTTGACAATCTTTCAATGTTGGATAACGATACTCTGACTTGCATCCGAAACCACATGAACAAACTCGATTTTGTATCCGACATCCGGGTCTAGTTTGATCCATGTCGCAGCCTCTAGCATAATATATACCTGAAACCATAAAAAATATTTTTAAACAAAATTAAATATATTCTATTTTAATTTACTGGCGAAATAAAATGATTAGTTCACAAACGGCGTAAGTGAACTGAAGGTAAGGTTTAGTAATATATTGCAAATTGATAATATTTATTTAAGATCTATTTACATATAACATGAAACGTTGAATACTTCACGAATAGATAACGCAGCATTTTAAAATGCATACTCTTATCAATGTTTGATTAGAGATGCTTGTTAATTCAATTTTTTTACCGAAATTTGAAAACATTGATTAATCATTTTTTGGTCAAATAATCTCAGATATAGCTTTCCTTGTCTGAAATACTTTGAATTTCATATCAAGTTTTTATATTTATTTTAACTATCAAAGATCATTTTTGAGGTCTACTGGAACAATTTTGATAACTCTTGTTTGAACATTATTCTTTACTGTGTTAGTAATATTGTTTTTCTGATAATATTGTATTTATAAACATAACAAATATATATATTAGTATAAAAAATTGATTAGAATAAATTTGATATAGCTATTCAAAAAAATTTTATTAACGTAATAGAGGGTATAGTAAATGAAATATAGTTTAATTTTATAATGTTTGATATCATCAAACACATCCGCGACTCAGTGTGATTTTTTATAGTTTTAAAAAACTATTAGAGATTAAATAGTTTAAACTTACTTAACAATAAGACACCAATAAAAATCATGAATATTTTGCTTTTCATATTTGTATCTTTTGTCGTTACACATACAATACACAAACAACAACACAAAATTAAAGATGATTTAAATGAGTGTCTTGTATCCAGACGGTTCTAACAAGACTACTGCATCGTATGCGTTTTGAACAAGCTCATCTCATATTCAAGAGATAAACCGACGTAGAGTGGTCGTTGCCCTATACTATGATCTCTTATAACAACCACTGATAATGCTACTGAGTGGCCCTGCGTAGGCAGTAGGCACACTGATAAATACGGGCGACACCAAAAATCATAAATATATTTATGATTTACATACGGAAAACCACTGGATTGTCTTTGTTTATCAACACTATTTATAATCGTATTTTTATATTTAATTCCGTATTATTTTGTTTTCAAATGTCTTGGATAGACCTTTTTTTGTGATTACGCATATGTTTGATTTTTTTTGTCTTATAGCTATTTTTAGTTATTTCAACTTGTGTATTAGTACACAATACCGCACTTGTCGTTATTATATGAGGTAATCTAACAACCCTTTTTATCTTAATACAATTTTTTTACCGTTTCTTAAACAAATTTAGACGTTTTCAATACAGATATTTTTAATTAAACCAAATATTACAAATATATATATATATATATATATATTTAAACTATATAAATCTTCCAAAATTAATAATGATTTTAATTAATAAAATAAATTATGATTTGTAAATGAAATAAACGTTTACTTAAATCATAATTATTCCATTTAAATCGAATTAATTTTAAGAATTGTTTTAACCGGACGTTAGGTTAAAGTACTTTTTAAGTTCAAGCGACTTTTATTTGCATCAGTACATTCGCGGTCTTCTCTATGTAATAATTTTAGTATATTTATGCAACCCTATAATGATTAGCGAGTGTAATGAGTATACGTACTGCCGCATATTAATAAATTAAAATAACTTAAGTACCCTAGTCTACACACGCTTATCATTGCTAGTTTTTCATATTTATTCCTTAGTCGTAACGCAATTTTTTTTTTATTTATTAAAAATTAACATTTTAATTTACCTTCAATTAATTTTATTAAAAAATTAGTATAAATTATTTACATAACATCCTTAAAAATAAATAAATAGAATTATAATTTAAAGAACGATTTGTGATTTCTGCCGTTCGGTATAGAATTGTGGTGTCGCATTCTTCGAACAGCTTCTCTTAAGTGTTTGGGCTGAAGTGGTCCGGTGTCAGTTTGTTCATCCATTACATCCAAAGCTAAATCAAAATTCGTATATATTGTTTTACCTAAAATAGATCAAAAATAAATGTTGTATACCTTCTTCAACAACTTCACCAACGAAAACTTTAGCAATTCCAGACATAGCAATCACAACATTTTGCGAAACTGAACACCCCGTAATGGTTTGCATTAATCGTTTGACCGCTGCTTTCGGAAACGCCGATCTGCGATACATTTCATACCTATCCAACTGTTCCTCTGTGAAATTAGACACAAGTACCCTAAAAATCCATGATTTAAAACAAAAAAAAAACAATCGAAGTTTAACGAAACATACTGCATCTTTTCTCGCTCTTCTTCTTCAAGTTCTTTCCGACTTTTGGATTCTTTTTTCTTATCCCTATTCTCAATTTGTGCCATGAGTTTTGCCGCCGACATTTCCGGTAATAAAATTTCTCGATCTAACGAAAATGGCTCATCTTTGATTTCTCGTTTAACAAAATCGATTTTATCAGAGAATTTAACAGATTTTTCTGGTATATCTGCATGAGCTTCAGATTCTTTGAGTAAATTCTCTTCAATTGCAAGCGCTGCATCTCGAGAATCATCATCATCTTCCATCATATTATCTGAATCGGATTGTGATGTATTCATATCATATTTATTATCCGATTTGAGATCGTCCGATAAATAACTATCGTGGTCATTTTTTGATAGTATATTGTCCATTTCATACAACTTATTCAAATTATTAAATAGTTTCGAGTTACCAACTTAAATGAGTAGCTTTCACGAAGTAATGTTATACACCTTTTTTTTGCTTATATATCACAAAGTATAAATGATTTATTTAAACATATAAATTATATATTTGTGTTATAATTAATAGAGTTACAATGAATAATTCCGTATGTAATCAAGTAAACTGTTACAGCTATTTATTGTTATGTCAAGCTATGTTTATGCAGCTATACTCATTCCAGTTTATAAGTGAGTGTGAATACGCCTAAATTCATAAGATTTTAAATTAGTTTTAGCTAGATATACAATGATTTAACTTATAAAACAAATCAAATATAATCGTAATAGTTTAAATATTAAATATAAACATTGTAAACATGTGATTTAAGCGTAAAACTATGTAAATATTCTCATTTCAAATGTTGCTTGTGAACGTGCTTTTGAAACGAAATATATGCTGCGCTCTGTTGGAATGAATGTCAAGTAAATATTCTTTTCCAAATATGAAGTTCCATCGATTTCCACACGAGTTGTATGGCGTGAGTGCAGTTTCAGTCAATATATCACATTCGCAGATTCTGTCTACAAATTCAGTAATTTCGTTAAAAATGACACAAAACTCGAACGCAATAATAAATAAATTTGTCTTAGTTTACGTGAAATAGTGCTGTGATTGTTATAATTTGTTTAAATTACCGATAAACAATAGATTTTTCGCGCAAAAAAGGTCGTTTCATGAATCGTTGACTTGGAACACCGTAGATTTTTATGGATAATTGTAGGTACAACTAGTGTATGATTTTTCTCGTAAATCTTTTTTGTTCACGCAACGCATAATGGTTTCGGTGTGATAAATGTGATCATTTTAACAGACGCATTGGTGAAGAATTAGCATTGTTTCATCAGAAGGTAAGATGTTTTTGTGTTTTGGCAGTGTATAAAAACCAGCTGATTTCTGTTGCTTTTGTAGTTCTTTTCAACGAATTTTGTACTTTTATCAATTTAAGGCACGGTTTTTGTTCCACTGAGTTTAGGTTAGGAAAATAAGTAATACCAGTGGGATAAGACATTGAAAGGTTGTTTACACGGAATATATACATAGTTAATGCGTACAATACAAAGCTATTGTAAAAACGATTTTTCATTATATTTTTTTTGTATTCCACATCTAAAAACATATTTTGTTTAAATTAGTAATGGTATTTTAAGCTCATTTGGAAAACAACCAAATGAGTTGGCCAATAAAAAATGAACCACAAAAATGTCGAGTGTATCTTTAATTTAATTCTCATTTTATATAACATAAGAATTATTTTCATATTTTTATTTCATTTTCATATCAATTGAAACTGGTTTGTGTGTGACGTTGGTACACAGTAATATTTGCATATTATTCACATTTTTTCATGTGTGTCCGGCAATTTTTTGTTTTAAATGTAAAATTTACGATTTTAAACTAATTAACGAAGGAAGTTCATTATAAAAATTGGGTTCTTGAACTGTAGAACAATTAAAATTAATTAACGCACCTAAAGGAAGTACGCTTTTTGGCGTTAATACGTACACTACCTAATAATAGTGTGTTTAGATTGTCACATGTTTGAAAAACAATTTTGACCTTGTCGCAAAAAATAATTGAAGTGCAAGGTTATCCCATATGGTAACTAGATTTTCTTTTATAATTACATTAGATTTTCAAGACTTTGTTACTTAAATATATTTATATAAGTTGCTACAAAAATTAAAACTTCATTCACGCCCCCATAGATTTTTTGTTCAAATCGTTTCATTATTTTGAAATTTAATTTAAAAATGTTTACGTTTATGTTTTTTTTTGTGTGTTTTGTAGGTGTGCTGTAATTCTACCCTAGACTAGTGCGGCCCTGAATGGGGCTTTTTGTCAACCCGGAAATTGACGGAAACACGCGCCTACTGCGTTGCCCCACTTCAAAAACAAGGTAGGAACCATATTTATTGTTTATTTTGTATAGATAATAAAGATAACTTATGTCAATAAAAAATGAGACATATAATTGGGATAAATACCAATTGTTTCTGAGCTTTTTCAATTATAAAACATTTATGTATTATAAATTGTTTTATTATCGTTTTAAAATGATCATTTATTATCATCTGTTTATTTATAAATAATAATTCGCGAAATAATAATTCTATGCTGAATTTCAAATGAAATATATTGTGTAATATTTCGGTTATATGATTAGAAAATATAGGAAATCTATTCTTTTCGATGTTTTCAAGGATTTTATTGATAAACAAAAAGGTGTGTTTGACTTGAGTCGCTTGTTTATTGAACGAAAAACCTTCAAACGAATTTGATGAAGCGAATAGTGTTAATAGACCGTGTATTTGTTAAACTCAAAATTAGTTCTAATCTGGTGATTATTTTAAGAATAAGTAGGTATACACTTATATTTAAAACAGCGTCATAAATTGTGAACTGTGCCTATTAAGCAAGCCTTTTATTTTTAGACAATGAATTTGTTATATAATAGAAATTTACTATTTCAAACGGATTTATTACATTTTTTTATTGATTTCGATAAAAAATATATATTTTTTCGCCATACTTACACCTATATATTTATAGTGGGTTTAATTATCCGAGACATTGTTATAAATTTACTTGTGTTAGCATAATTATTATTTCGTGTAAAAAAGTAAAAAAATAATATTAGTGTTCGTAATAAAAATTCTATTTAGAGAATAATTCGAGTTGTAGAAGTTCCAGTTACGAAAGTTCCACTGAATTTATAAGTTGGTTCCATAGTGTAGCGGTTATCACGTCTGCTTTACACGCAGAAGGTCTCCGGTTCGATCCCGGATGGAACCAAAAGTCATTTTTAAATTCTTAAATTGCCAATCAACTCCATGAATATTTTCAGTCGATTCATATGCGTATTATTGCATTTAAGTTGCATCTTTAAATCAATCTAACTTGAATACATTTGGTTCTCTTAACAACTTGAATAAAGATGGATTTAGCGTTTTTGGTAGACGCATCAGTGTTCATTTTGTGTCATAAATCAATTTGATATATATATATATATATATATATATATATATATATATATATATATATATATTTATATATATATATATATATATATATATATATATATATATATATATATATATATATATATATATATATATATATATATATATATATATATATAAATATATATATATTCATATATATATATATATATATATATATATATATATATATATATATATATATATATATATATATATATATATATATATGTATATTTCGGCAGAAAATATTCAAATTGATTTATGATACAAACTGAACGCTGATGCGTTTACCAAAAACGCTAAATCCCATTTATATATATTTGCCATTTTCAAGCGTTGTTTTATCAGAGAAAATCGTTGTTTTTATTGCTCCAATCTATTCGAATGTATCGTCGACTTACGTATGTTTGATCGATACTATGTTATACTTTACTTTTATGAGTTTGGGGTCGTTGTATTTTAAAATGTTTTCCACTTTTGATATGTCACTTTACGTATAAGCAAATCACTCAAACGTATTTCTAAACGTACGAAAACGACGACGTTGATGTATTTTAATAATAATAATAATAATATAAATAACAACTAATAAAAATGAATGATGAAATTATCACATAGTTACACTAACATACACAAATGATTCGTTAATGTTCGTTTAGAAATCATACTTAAGACCAAAGAGCAGTTATTTTATAAAATCATCTTTCTCATCTCTGACTGCGCGATTGTTATTAAATTATAGTCTTCTAACGGTATATCTACTATCCTATTATTTAGCTTAAACCATAGTACAAAGCCGTGCGCACACCATACAAAAAACTCTACATATTTACAGTATGCTAAAATATATATTTATATAAGTGCACCGTGTACACTAGCCTTTCGTTCTAATACAACGCTACAAATCACAAAATAAAGCTTCTCGTCAGCCATATGTTGTTTGTAATTAAGCTATTATGAACTAACACAAGTGTTATTAAAATATATAAATTATAAATCAGTTAAAAAACAGTAATGTTTTTTTTTCTTCTAATATCAAGTTTACAGTAGTAATAAATTGGGCAACAAAAAATAAATAAAAACTATTTGTTCCTGTAGTATCAATTCCCGTTTAACACTTAATCTACTTTGTTACGAAAATGATTTTCAAGTCCTTCAAATGTAATACAGATTTCAATTAGTATTTATTAACGTTTATTTGTTTTTATGTACCTTATAATTGAGTGGGGGAGCGTCTAAAATTAATAGTTACATCATTACGAGTAATTTAACTTCATATCTATTTCAATGTGATGTCTGAATTGCAACCAGGGTTGTTTCGATTAAAATATTAATTTTATGTGGATTAAATTGATTTTAGTATCTATTAAATAATTAAAACGTTTATTTCGATTGTGTACTACGAAATCTGGTACACCAACATTTGAAACTAGTGTAAAATAACTGTTAATAGATGTTATGAACAGTGAGTATATATACACATAACTGAGTATGACAAAAATACTATTTATAGTGGATAGAATTGCTAAATGACACGAAACTGTGTGTACATGGCCTTCAAAGCAATCATCAAATAATGACTAATATCAAATAAAGATTTGTAAAAACGTACAATTCGATCTGACATCATTTTTGATCTTGCAATATTTATCGTGTAATAAAGAATGATTTTACTGTACTTTATTTTATATTAACGCGTTATAATTCGATAATTATGTAAACTTCTACTCATTGTAGATTTAGATAATTATACTATTATTATATGTGTAGTAAATAGTGAATTGGTTAGGTTACGATGTTTAAAGACATCTTTTGATCTGTAGTAGATAGTATTTGTGAAGCAAAATTGCAGGCGATTGATGAATAATAATGATAGTAGTTGTTAGTGCATAAATAATGAAGGTTAAAGTGTAAGGTAACCTTATCGACCCGACCACAACCTTGAAATTCAGAACTAAGTTGTTGAAATATTTATTAGAACTGTATTGAATTTGTGGAATACTTATATGAATAAATAAATGTATATATATATATATATGATTTGAACCAGTAAAATAGTACTCTCGATACTAAATGTAATTCAAGAAACAGTTAGTCGATATATACATACATATATAAATTTGCTTATTTGTAAACAAGTGAAATTTCGCCTACTATCACCTAACGCTATACATATATGGAAGGTGCAAAATTTCAATTCGTTTATTTGCGAATGTGTTGGTTGATTTGACCTGCACTCGTGCCTCTCGGAATCAAAGCAGGCCGGTTAGATTAGTGTTATATTTGTATTGATGTCGCGTAACTGTTCAACCTGCAACATGCTTCTTTTATTATTGTACTAATTAACTATTAATAAATCTTTAATTAGTTATCTGTAACAGTGTATTTAGCAGTAATTTTTGCAATTTCCATTCGTGGAAGTAGTAAAATCTTCTTCTAAAAATAGAACTCATTTTTTAAACTTTACTCCAATATATTACAAATCGATTCAAATTTTGTATATTTGTATTTCCATTCGTTCGTACACACTATACACACACACGCACGCACCGATACACACACATACACACACCCACATGCACACATACACACACATACATATATACATACACCGACACACACACACACACACCGACACACACACACACACACCAACACACATACATATACACACACACCAACACACATACATACATACATACATACACCGACACACAACACACCACACCAATACACACCGACATACACACACACACACAACACACACACACACACACATACATACACACACACACACATACATACACACACACACACAAACATACATACACACACCGACACACACACACACACATACACACCGACACACACACACACATACCGACACACGCACACAAACACATACACACACACGCACCAACATACACACACACATACACAACGCGCGCCATTCATACTTACAAATGGGGTGGTAAAAACCCTTTATATCCATTCGCATTACTCATACTTATTATAAAATCGTAAATCAATTCAGTGTACACGTCTCTCCCTATCCTTTGACAAACATTAAAGTGGACTTTAATATGTGAATGGGCCTTATGTCTTTTTCTAACCAATTCCCTTAGTTTCTATTTCATTCTGGCTTGGATTACGTGTTATAGCACACTCATGTTACAATTTAGCGTACATATGTAATACACTTATGGCATATTCGAGACGCCGTTGAACTAAAATGTATAAACGGGCGCTAAGAATATTAAACATTTGAGTCATACTAGCGCCATCGTTATTCAGTAAACGGGCGAGTGGGGCGACATATATAATCAATAGATTTTAAAATAACAATGAAATGTCAATATGTATTTTGTAGTTGCGCCGTTAATCATATTTTATATAGTTCACGTGTTAACCGTTGACACGAATTATGTTTTGAAATTAGAATTGTGTTACGATTTTATAAATATTAAGTGTACACACGTGTATTAAACACAACTTACAAATTTAAATCAACAAGTAACCCAAAAATTGAATCATTTCATTCTCTTTTTGATTTTATGTAGAACATATCTATATGTTTTATTTTGCTAATATACTTAATAAAAAATTGTATGATGCGGTAACAAACTATAAATGACGTAATTTATTCAGTTGGTACCTATTTCGAAAGCCATAAACAATCGTGACCAATTATTATATATGTTACTCTCTCTCTTTCTCTCTCTAAGCTAACTAACTGTCCACATTCACAGTACAGTACTCGGCATAGTACCGAGTACTTGAGTACTCCACATTACTCACTCATTTGTATTACGAAATAATAGAACAAAACATATTGTCATTTGAACGTTTCTGGTTTGATGACGATACGCTTTTGTGTTTCGATATGGTTTTGTCCAACAATAAATAACCGTAATATTTTATTCAATTCGACAATTGACAGTGATGACATTTTTCGCCATCGCTACACTAGAAACTAGTGCTCCAAATGTAAATGGTGTATCGAAATTTTCCGGCTTATTTACCAAATCCTACACTTCATACGCTTCATGAAGCAAATGTTTTCATTCGGTCTTTTTTATTTGTTTATTTTCCATTCCTCACTCAACAGTGCAGTCATTTATATACATATATATTATATATATATATATATATACATATATACCAACAGTTGTTGATTTTTCTGCAAGCACTTTGTTTGTAACGAGTGCAAATATTTTCTTATTGGATGAATTGCAATGAAAGATGCACTTGGTATTATAGAGACGTCATTTCTTGAACTCTTTATACACATTGAGATGTCGATATGAGTTTATTTGTGTTTGAATTCAGATTTTAAGTAGACACTCTGAAATAACATTTATTTAAAATTATTATGTAATGCTTAAAACACATTAGATGATTTTGTTTGCCTCTTTAGTAATTTACTAAAATCATTTTTGTTGAATCAGTTTAGAAGTATCTTATAAGTTATTCAGACGAAAATATACATAATATTTCGATAGTGAGTAAGTGGAGTATAGAATAGAATTGATGGCTCTAAATGGAGCAATAGAAGTTTGTATAAGGATAGAGATGAATGAGGAAAGATTGTTTAGATGTGAGTAAAATTTTTAAGAATGAAATTAATATTTTTTCATCAATTATTTATGGTTGTTATTTAATAAATAATCATTCATATAAAACGCAAAACTGACTGTAGTGAAATGTTTGGTTGGTTTCGCGCGGGTGATTTTAATTTCTGTGCTTTATCTAAATGAGACGAGCAATGTTTTGTTTTTGTGATTTAAGTAACTTATGTGTGAATTTCGTGGAAATTAATTTTTAGCACGTGCACAGGAAGTAGATATATCTTTATATGTGCGTTGACCATTTTGAATTCGGCAAGCGTTAACAGATAAACAATGTTTACCAGGATATTTATTTTTATTTCTAGAATCCTACAAAAAACTCTTTGTTTTCTGCATAATTTCCGCGCTTCATATATTATTTAAATCATAATTTAATTATAAATTGAAATGTCTGAATATGTAATTTAATACCGGCTCATCAATCTTTCGCTTATCTATTTATTTATGCAATAATAATGAGTAAATAGAAAGAAATATCATGTTATCTGATCCTGTGTTTCATTAAAAATGCATTACCCTATCGGTGCCCTCAATTTCGCGTATAGCAAAAACTTGTCATGGATCAAATATCCCAATTATTTTTTGGCTTTTAATAACTCTATACTTTTTTCTTACAACAATAATACGAATACGTATATATATATATATATATATATATATATATATATATATATATATATATATATATATATATATATATATATATATATATATATATATATATATATATATATATATATATATATATATATATATATATATATATATATATTCTTAGCTCTTAGGTGATTATAACAATCGTTATTTCTAAACACTAAATTAAACAGAGTTTTTGGAGGTGAACAAGTTATGCTTTATGAATACCGCGGGCCATTTACATTTACGCCATTACTGTGGTTACATATTAATTCAAGTGATGCTACACGTGTCGACATTAATTATTTCATTGTCAACAGATGTGATATAACACAAATTAATAAACCAATATCAAATTTCCTTGCTTAATACATTGTTTCACGTAAAACTATCAATATAAGAGAGTTTATCCACGTTTTTCTTTTAATTTGGAGGCTAGGACCTAAAAATGGACTGCCGGGCCAAAAGTGCTTACGCCACAATAATTTTCGAAATAATCGTCTCATATTTTGAATAAACAAACAATTCTATAAAGTGTTTTAACAGTAATATTATCAAACTTCATAAAGAAACCATGTATAGTGGGCCCGGTCACAATATTGTGACGTTATCACAGGAAACGGATACAACATAGACCGCACAAAATACACCTTGCGTTAGTGTAATTCAGAGTACTGCACTCAAACAATATAAAACACTATGTAAATAAGGTTGCATACATACTAAACATTTAAATAATTGTTTTATTACAAAACGAAACACAAATGTTTTCATTCAAGTTTTTAAACTGAAAGTAATAATGTTTTTTAAACATCTTTTCTGTCGCTAAAGAATTTAGTGTAATCAAAAATTGAGTTTAATTGAATACCTATAAAAATGAGTGATTTGTGAAAAATATCTTTAGTGCAAATATGTACTTAGAGCATTTAGTTCGTTTTGCATGTGCGGGTGTTGGTTATGGGGTAGTGCTCGAGCGTGTAATTACTCCAGTGCGCATACCGAATAGAAGAACGAATGAATGACATGAACTTTTCTAGTCGAGAGAGCGTATCGTCGCGCGCAAAATACATCCACCTAAAGTGTACTCCGGAAATACAGAACAAGCGCTACAGTTTTGATTTCCGGGGTTTGATGATGGCATGTGCGATGTTGTCCTAGGAAACTTACATTATCATATCAAGTGGTATGTTTGTCTATAGAACTTTTAATATGTTTATAATGAGCCATTTCATTGTAGCACAGTTGGCGTTACTGTCAGTTTAAGTTTTATTTATAACCATGCAAGTCAGATGAATCTGTAAAACTTTACAAATCTACAGTTTTTATTGAATTGCACACTACTTTTGGTTTATATATATATATATATATATATATATATATATATATATATATATATATATATATATATATATATATATATATATATATATATATATATATATATATATATATATATATATATATATATATATATATATATATATATATATATATATATATATATATATATATATATATATAGATATATATATATATATATATATATATATATATATATATATATATATATATATATATATATATATATATATATATATATATATATATATATATATATATATATATATTTAATAATAATAATAAAATATTCAATTTTATCTTATCTAAATAATATTATGCCCTGTAGTTACATTCAATTTGATTTTATAATAAAATTTTGTAAAATACACAAACATGCAAACAAATATTAAACAAACAAATTGAATATAACCATGCAAATACTAATATTATTTTAGTATATAATTTAAATATTTAACCCACTTATACAATTTTGAACAAATTTACGTATATACAGTTAGATTGTGACTAAACTGCGAAAAAAACACTTAAAATCGTCTGTGTGACGTCACACCATATATTGTTTTCTGCGTGAAGTAGTATTATAGTTCCCGTTTGCTATTGTTCTTTTTACCATGGCCGAGTACATGAGTGTACACCGGAACACAACACGGAATGGAATATTGTCCCGAGACATTTTCCGTTACACCACATTGCTTCCACGGTAAAAATCCAATCGTGTGTGAGAATTATAGAATTATCTGCTATCATATTTACATTTGTCTGTGCCTCGACTTAAAAACATAATCTCGGCTTATTATTTGTCTAGTTTGCGGAATAACAGTATTTAATCCCGTTTTTATTTATTTCTAAATATGTAAACTATTTCACCACTTATAACGAAACATACATTTATACTAGATATTTTCATTTACCAATTTAAGCTGTATGAAAATAATTGGCGCCTACACTGTTGGTGTATGAGCAAAGTGGCACACACCACTGTATTGCAGGCCAGTTTCATTGATCTGTGTCTAAATTTAAACACATGAGGGCGGCACGGCAGGCCCAAGTGTCTATGTGTGTGTCAAAGGGTTAAATATGATTGAACTCTATGACGTCACTGAGATTAATTCTACTGCCTGTAGCCGTTGCTATTGGTTACTGTTTAATAATGCAAAATTACAATAAAATTAAACTCGTAACTGACTTTAATTTACGTTAATCGAAAAAAAAATATTTATTGACAATTGACTAAAATAAATTTGTATATTTATATTCACTTGTCCACAGTTTAAGAATTTATAATACATTTATAAATATATGTTTGTTTTTGTTTACGCTTTAATTATAATTACATTTTTTGGCAACATTTATAATTACGTATTTATTTATAATAGTAAACAAAGGATATTAAATTGCGACTTTTGTAAAATACTTAAATATATAATGGGATTAGCTATTGATAAGTTTTTGATGTAACTTTAATAATAATTTTATTAACAATACGCAAACCTTATTTATGCGTAATTAAATAGACATAACATCAATGTTTCCAACTAAAACTGTTACTTAGCATAATGTTTCGAATATAAATTGCCATTTTGCGAAAAATAAATATATATGTTTTTAAACGAAGCTCTATGCCAACAAATCAACATTTGCGCATGTTTACGTAAATTTTCTACCGCAGATATACGTGTGTTTTCATGTGAGAGTTGTATGAATGAAAACATACCTGAAAGATAGCCAAAATGTGTGACGTTTTACCTAATATATTTCATATCAGTTGTATTTAATATAATATAATTTTTGAGGAAAAAATCAAGGTTAAATTCTAAATTTACTACACGTGCTACATTTTTATAAAATATGTATACATATGATAACTATTGGCTCATTTATCACCAATCTTAGTTGGATTAGTAGGTTTTGACTTAAACCATTTCTAGTTTTCATTACTAGGGTGACTAAATTGCGCTTGCGAAAGAATCAAACAATAAGTTTTGTCATTTTCGTCGACTACAATTTACATGTTAAAGTACAAAAGCAACTTCAAAAGGAATGTAAAAGGAATAGCGATGTAGGAAAATAATAATGACTGCGTTTATATTTACAAACTCAAAGTACAGGGTAACAATATTTCTTAGAAGTGAAAGAAATTTGTTCGTGTTTCTGACCCATTCAAAACTTTGCTTATACCTGAATTTCCACACTAAATACCTAATTTCCGTTTTATAACTTTACTGCAACTAATTCACAACACAAAAAAACTGCTGAATTTCTAAATAATAATTTACTGAAGTAAAATTTGGAATTGTGTACGAACTATTTAAAAATTCACCATTCTTTGTTATTTTTGAATATTTCTATGAATATAGACCTGTATTATTTAAATTAAAACGCATAAATTAATTATTTAAACAATTCATTACATTTATAGATAAAATTCCAAGGGCAATATACATTATTAACTAATATATTATGCAAAATTATTAGCAAAAGTAACATGTTTAATATTTCAAGCATAAAGTTCGCAATTATAACTATACAATTTATATATGCAAGATTTGGCATATATATTAAGAATGTTTTATAAAAACATACTTATGATTACTGATAGGGAAAATAAAATAAATCGGGATTCGAGGCAGAAAATACTATTGTATTTTTATTCATATTACATGTATGAAAAATATTCAAGTAAATATTATTTTATATATGACTAAATTATTACTTTTTGGTATTGCTAAAAAATATTATATATATATATATATATATATATATATATATATATATATATATATATATATATATATATAATATATATATATATATATATATATATATATATATATATATATATATATATATACATACATACATATATATATATATATATATATATATATATAATATATATATATATATATATATATATTTGTTTAACCATTCATTTTTATGAGCAAATATAAAATGGTTTTCGAAGTATTAAAAAGTGATTTGTAAAGTTACAGTTTAGGTTTGTTTTAATTATATAAACAGTGGTCGCAAATAGTTCTACTTAGTGTAAATATTTTATAAATTATAATAAAATATTTGTTTAGTTATATTAATTTATTTTCAATTTGGTATGTTAAACAAATATGAATTTAAACATTGATTAAAACTTTCATATAATTATTTATAATAATTATAGTGGTCACACTATGACTGATTAATGAATGTTATTAGACGTGAGTAAAAGTTAAATTATTTATGTTCTCTTGACGTCAAATAATGATGAATTTAGATTTTTTTTAATACATAACTTTAATTTATCATTATTTGTGGTTTTTATTAAATTGCAATATACAATAAGTTCTGGGACTTGCGGATCTCTAAGTATGATGCAATGTAGGTCTTTAATATTCGCGAATACAGGAACAATTTAGTATTTAGGTATACTAAGAATTTAGTAGTGGTTGTTGATATATTGCAATACATATGTATATGAAATACACCTTGATAAAATACAGACATTCGTGTAAAGGTACAGGTTGTGCACAGCTGAGTGTTCAGTGGTTGCAAACGGGTGGGGTACAGGCAGGTTACCGTTTGACACGGCATAGTCGTGGACGGGGTACAGAGGCGGCGCAAGGAGGGGGAGATCGACTTTCATGGCAGTCACCACAATTCAGTACAGTTCCGCAACTCGATTGAACCGTATGGCGAAAAACGTATATATTTTATGTATATACACATGGGATTTATGGTTTTTGGAACCCGGTTGTGCCCCATGCCGGCACGGGACCACGGGCATATAGTGAACATTTCGAGTTAGAACTACAAGTGACATTTCGCACTTTTAAGTCAGTGAATTCATTGCTGCATTTCACCCTAGTGAGTTTTAACTGTTTTTGAACTTCGATAATTTTTTTTATAAAATTAGTGTGTGTTTTTGTATAATTTAACAACATATCAAAGAAGTGATTAAAATCGGTTAAGAATTTAAAAAATGTAATAATCTTCAGTGACCACTATAAAATATTGTTCTTATGCCGTATAAACAGTTTGGGATATACAAAATTGGCATAATTTTAAACCAAAATTGAAATTCATAAATATAATTGACTATTTAGAATTTCAAACTTGGAATAGACTTCAGTGACCATTTAAAAATATTGTTGATGCAACTAGTGAAATATAAACAATTTGGGGGGATTTATGGGTTATTTTGGGATATATATATATCAAAAAAGGGGGGAAATTTAAATGTTTAGGTAAAATAGTGTTTCGTCGTGTGCAAAATTATTTAAAACTTGTTCGAACTGCTTTAAATATAATTCACATATAAATATAAAAATGTTTATGTAAAAATTTGACATTTTATAAATGTTTAAAGTGTATAACTGTCCCATTATCTGGTAGTGATTATTTGCGTTTTGAATTTGCTAATTTGACATTTACAACAGTGAAATAAAAAAGGTATTAATTTTGACATTTGTACATTACCAGGACCGTAACTTCTAAAATCTCAAACAACTTAGCTAATACTGTGATAACTAAATGTGATTATTTAAATTTACCAAAAAAAAAATATATATATATTAAATGTTATTTAAAAATATATAAACAATTTTAATTGAATATTATTAGTATAATCTTGTTGATTAAAGTTTGAATAATAAGGATAAATTTGAATTAGTGTTTGACGTCATGTTAGTGGTCAGCTGTTGGCAATAAAAGGAATTACTATAAAAAATATTGATATATACAATTGATAACGAATGAAAGATTAGATTAATTGTCTGACTTTGAATTTCTTCTATCTTGCATTATATTTAGTTCCGTGCTTGTGTTTTGTGATATAAAATGTACCTTTAGGAAGCAAAATTAAAATAATTAAATAAAATTTCAAATTCATCATAAAAACAACCAAAAAGCTTTATTGAACAAAGTGAAATCAGTTCTTTTAAACTTGCGTGCGGTGAACGGATATGGAATAAAACATAAGTGCATTGTGTGTTATTAAATAAAATAAAATAAAAACAATGTCGCCGTACTCGCGGTATGGGCCACTGCCAGGGTCAGATAGTTCTGTGCTGCCGCCCCCGGGGTCAGGCGGATCAGTGCCTGAGTGCAGGGTGACCACCGCTTGTCGGTTCCTCCGGTGGTTGTCTCGCCTCGGGCCCCAGACGGCTGCGGCCGCCTCCAAGTCTGCGGCATCCGCAGCGGGGAACTGTGCTGCACGGAGAAGACCTGCTGCAGGTCATCGGCCACGGTTTACTCATAATGGTGAATACAAAATATATATTTTTTATTATTTCTATTTGGGTTGGTAGGTCTGAACAGAACAGAAAGTCATTATATCAAATATTTTAAAAATGTTTTTAACTCAGCCAAAGCCAATGTTTGTGGTGTTTCGAGAAGAGATTGATGATATTACAAAATGTTTATATTCATATTTATAACTGTCGGTCTTTTTTGTATCTACATATATTAATTACTATATTACATAAAAGTATCAGTTTATTTTTTATATACGAGTAGTATAATAAAGTTAAACAACAAATAAATACCCATATCTAATCATGTCAAAATAAAAGTATATAGTCGGGAGTTTTTTTTTTGAGCGATAAAAACTAAGTAAAATAAATTTTCTTTAGTGCCATTTCACATGTAACTTTTTTAATTTGACATGAAAACGAAAATCATTTTGCGTGCGACCTACAAACATAAATATAGTTAATTTCTACGAAATGTTCATTTTATTTTGTGGTCAGGATTTTTTTCTATACTATATATACACAACCTCAAATAATTAAATATGAATTTGCACATTTTTTCTGTGAAAAAATTCCTTATATATATTATATTTATTTATTTATTATTATTATTATTATTATTACAATTCTAATTAATAATTAACAATATTTCAAATTTTTTATCGGCAATAAATCTAATCAGAAATGTGATTACGAACGGAAGAATAATTCTCATTATAGTCAGGAAATTATAAAATATCCTGCTATTAAATTGAGTATTTCCCTACCGCTAACGCAGTGACAGATATCGACAAAACAAAGAACAGAAAAAAGCGTTAAGAAATAACCTTTGGTGCGTGTAAGATTTGTATATCCTCCGTGCAAAATAACAATCTTTTGTATGCGTCTCAATTTCATTTTCAAACCACAATTCTAAATCTTATTAAGAAAATATGTATATCGAAGCGAACAAAAATGTCAATTTTATTTAAACCTGAAATTAATCGAGCATCATACTAATTTTTATACAAATTACCCAATCAACATTCGAATTTTAAACAAATATTTTTTTGTTCCCAAATTCAATTAAATATCTAGTTGACCTTGCTATAGATGGCTCAGAACTATGCTCAGATTTTTAACAGTGTCATAAATTTATGCAAATTACTATTTTTATTAGTTTTTTAAGAAATTGACTAGTTGTATTTTATTTTTTATGTTACAATTTAGTATCATACATAGAAACGTAAACTATTAATTTCTATATAGACATATTTTTAAAGTCGTATATTAACAGTGTAGACATCCATTAGAAAACGTTACTTGTTCAACAATTCAACATTACATTTCTAGAAAACATAAATGACACATCTGCAGTGTCCCGCAATGTACTTTCTTATACGTAATAGGCAAATCAATTTAGAGAGGAAGGATAAAAATTCTATGAAATATAATTATATATTAGTAATTATTATGACTAGAAATCGTTGTCAAAAATATCAAAATTATTTTAGTCTATTTTGTTTGTTTGTTTTTTTTTTGTAAAAAATATTGGCAAGCATATATTTATATATAATAAACTTATTTATGAATGAATAAACTTACTCATCCAATTATCAATTAAATATTAAAAAAACAACAACAAATATTCGATTAACGCTTATTTAAATGACTTTAAGTAAATAAATAAATTAGTTGCAGAATCGTATACGGAAATATAAAAAAGTATAAATTAAATTCTGCAAATTTTAAATAATTTAACGATTAGGCGACGTCTATAAATAAATTATCAATTTTTATACATATAAAGCTTCATTTTAAAATCCTTTTATCGTCAATGTCACACCAGACACGTTATTACGTAAACAGGAACTTGTGAACGTAATTTGCAACATAACCTTTGCGCTGAAAGAAAAATATATAAAACCAATATTTATGATACAACAATGTGAAATATGATCTACAAACTCAATTAGACCTAAAAACTAACATAAATATATATATTTCCCCCGTTTTCCACGTCAAACAATAATATAGATATTACATAACGTTCACATGTAACTTTCACTATATATGTATATTGCATTTCGCTTAGTTAGAAGTTCATCGCGAAAAAGACTTTCACAAATCTATATATTTAGAGTTGATTGTACATTTAACAAATCTAGTTGTAATATATTTATGAATATTTTTCTTATTTAAAAATATCATTTTTGAAATGACGGATGTTTTTTCTAAAAATAAGCAATAACGATTTCAAATAAACCACTATTTCCGGGTAGAAAATTGAAATCTTAAACTATAATTAGGTATATGATACAAATTCAAAAAAATATTTTAAAAAAATCTAAACAATGGCACATTTTAAAATTGTTTTCTTTCATATAGTAATTATTTGTTCCCTCTTCCGGAAATCTAAAGAAAGTTTCTAACAATAGTGATTTCGAAAAATCATATTTTATCTTGATCTGTTGTGACAATAATACAGTTTTCTTGATCTTAGAAAGAAAGTGGTTGACCTATATATTAAGTGAATAAACTAGTATTTTTTATATATATATATGAAAATGTTGGTAGTTAAATTGTTCAGCTATGCGAAACGATAGTTGAATTAGCATTTATTTAATATATAATCATAGATCTCGAAAAGGTTAACCAAAGGAAATATGGTATTAAAATTAACAACTAGAGTTACTATTTTTTAAAAGTTTTTTTTTTATATAATTAAAATGAGTTTCGCCAAACTATAATAATATTTCTTACAATTTCTAGACTGTAAAACTCTATATGTTATTATAGTGTGTATTAATTTAGCGACTGAGATATTAGGATGCAAAGTAGATTGTTTTGTTTTGAAGACGGAGCAATTGATGTTATTGTAATTGTTTAGAGCACTCGTTGATGACAGTGAACGTGTCGACTTATATAAATCATACAATAATAATAGATCTAGTTGATTTGCTTGAGTGCTTTGCTTGTTCGAAGAACGCACGTTTTAGAATAACTTAATTCAATAAACATTACAGATTTGAAGTCAACATTTATTTACTGATCAAATGCAACATTGATAGTCATTATAATTGTATGGAAATTTACTAGCTTCAACACGAACTGTCATTTTTGTTTTTGTTCAAAATAAAAGCCGCACAACATTTGTCTAAATATTACAAACTCGGCTGCATTAAGTCAAAACATTACAAACTTCGTTTTTTATTTGTTTTTATAACTCAGTCACGTGCAAATCATATCCAAATTTGTTAGAAATAAAAGGACATTTTCAAATTTCAGTTGTGCAAAGTATTCATATATTTCATTTTAAATATATAACTATTTTTACTGTAAGGCAATCATTTTTAAGATAACGTAGAAACGACTAAAAGTGACGCACTTCCGGTTCTAATATACTTTTCAAAAATAGGTTTTCTTTCAAGCTATATAGTTTTAAGTTTCATAATTTTACTTTCAACACTTTTGGCTTTAAAGCACACACACAAACACAACACACACACACACACACACACACACACACACACACACACTACCCCCCCCCCCCTATCATGCATACATACACGAAACACAGACGTCATTCCAAAAATATTCGGGCTCGATTCAGGGAAGGTCAAAAGGTGTATTTTGTTAGAATCTCGAGATTGATTTTTTTTTTCACGATTACAATACTTATTACTTCGTATAAGAAAGTAAAAAGAATATAGCTATAAAGTATCAACCAAACATAAGTTGTATCAAAGAGAAATGTTGATTCTCTTTGGTGGTATTGATATGTGAAATATCGGTTTAGAAATATAAGTTCGCACGATTAATAAAATACAACAACAATTAAATGACATTATTTATTTATTATCGATATAACAATAAGAAGAAATACAAATATTACGTCTACGTAAATATACAGATAATACATCTTATCAACTGTTATTTACACCACTCTATTTCAACCACTGCTACTTTCAATAATTTGTTTGTTTATTGTTATTATCACCTACTGCTAAACTTGAAGTTGTAAATTGTAAAACACGTGTTTGTATTCTACTATTTTTTGTTACTTATCTAGTGCGTCACAATATAGCCGTGTTACTGTTCTATTGTTATTATCTTGACATTTTTCGTAGGAAATAAGATAACCACAACATATATATGACCACATGACAAAAGAAATATTATGTTTATTTAAACAACTGCCTATTATTTAAATTATATTTAATGTTGAAATTTGAATTTTTTATGTAATACGCGCATAATTTAAACGAAATTTTAAGTAAAAGTAGTAAAAGTATTTTCTGCCAATAATTTACTTAAATATATTTTAAATTGTATACATTTAAATTTTTAGTGCTATATAAATAATATATATAAGATTGGCTCTTGTACCGAATGGGCTACCACACATAGTAGGCCGTAAATCTCCGTTATTAGAACGCATACAATTACAATTTCTCTGTTTTAAAAATCACGAATTTTCCGTCATAAATAATTCATATATCCAAAAGCATATTCTCGGCTGATTATTTATTTGAAAGATTGCTACTAATTAATGCATTCGGCAAAGTTAAGGTGTGGGTGGAGTGGGGTGGGGTGTACCTTGTAGCAATCCGTGACCTTATTTCCAAACCAATGCACTATGACCTGGTCACGAAATGAAACGGTTTCGGTGAACCGGAACCTTTGGTCTCGGTATACGCGTTGCGTCCCTAACAGTTGCCGTGTGTAATGCTTCTAGTTCCGGTAGTGAACTTCTTTAACAGGAAATGATAAGCGCAATTTACAGGGATGTATTGCAATACCTATATCATTTTTTAACAAAATCTCTTTTTCCCATATACATTTTAAATTGATATTAAATAGAATATAAACCTGTGCATTACAATTTAATTCCCTAAATAGTTTCTTTTTAAACTATGATTTATTAATTATTACAATACTTATGACGACACAAGTAATATGCCAAATATACATGCATATATAACTTCATGCCTATTATAAATGGGGTGGCAGAAAACTCTTTACCATCCATTCGCACCATGTCAATCTTTCATCAAATATACCCCCACCAAACCAATGAGCGTGTTAGAAAACTTACTAAAGCAGTAACACCAACTGTATAGCGTAGAAAACACTAGATATATGTTTGTGTCGTCATTCAGGGTGGTTGTCAACGCGTAACTTAAAAATGCATATATTTAAACAATAAAATTACGAAAGCCTTTTGTGTTTTAAGAATGAATACATATTATTTCGAACTTCTCGAATACACGCATGATAATAAAACATCTATGTGTTCATCCATTATATGATTTACCATACATATCAGATTACCCATAATCATAACAGAATCTATAATGACCCTTGTATTAAAACCAATTTTGTTGCCAACTTGACCATATAAATTACCAGCACCCGATGTAATGTGTATATGTATGATGGTATTATGTATATGTTATTTATTACGTACATAATGTTAATTGTGTAGGCGATTTTACATGGATTTTCACAGAGAAAATTTTAATAATAATAAAATCTTGTCTCGTATTTTTTCTGGTATATATATATATATATATATATATATATATATATTATTTCTTTATGTTCTATCCGAACTCAAGGATTTTTAGATCAAGGTTGTTGATGTTTTGTTTAGGAGACTGTATGCAAATTGTAGTTTTTATTCTATATCTAGAAATGGGATTACTCTATAAAATTCAACTTGGAGCACGAAATAGGTTTATTTTTCTTGGGTTTATCCCTAAAGTTTGTTTGATACTTAAGTTATTCATCTTCAAACTGTTGTGGTCGCAAACCATTAATAGCTTACGAAATCTCAAAATCATTACTCTACTCGCTTCCAATTTAGAAAATTGATGATGGGTTTTTTTATTATTTTATGTTTTGAAAAAAAATTACAACAATATTCTAAAATTAGTTTTCTTTTGTTGTAAGACCCAAAATTAAAAATAGCTTTCGACTGAATCCGAGCCTGTTTGAAATGTATAAAGCTACATAATAGTACGTAAATACTGTAAGTATATTCCTAATGGCATATTGGCATAACTAGGTCGTTGCATTTCTGCTGGAATTTACATTATTTCGCGTTCATACATCTTCTAAGAATTGTTAACACAAAAATGAACAAGTAGGTGAACATTCTTATTTAAAAGAAGATGACTTATAATGTATTTTACACTTTTCAATTTCACATCGTGTCTATTTTGAGATACTGACGTAAAACATCTTTTCGAATATTTCATTATACAAAAGCAGCAAAAATGATTTAAAATCGTTGTCTATTTCTCACGACCTTTACTTTGATTCATTGGAAATTTCTCAGTATTTTGCTTTTGTTTTAATATACATGAGAATCATTTTCTCTGTTTTCCGTAATTATTGATCATTTTCTTTGTCAAATTGCACCTATTTATATCTTAAATAGAAGTTCACATAACGCGGAAGATAAAAAAAAATTACAGGTTTTTTTTATAAATGTAAATATTAAACAGATGTTAATCTTGGCTCGTGTAAAGAATTTAAACTAATATAAAAAGTAAATTTATGTTTTTTACTCAAATATTTCAAACACGAACTGGGTTACGCTATTTATAATTTAATCATCTAAAGAATGTCTTGTTCAATTGATGAATTTTTTAAATTTTAATACGAAAATCAATGTTTACACAATTACTATAGCGCTTTTCTAAAATTGCTTTCGGAAACAATAATAATTGCTTCGTTTCATCTATTTAGAAATATTATTTAAATTATAGTGAAATCGATCGACCGTTTTCCCACGTTGGATTGTGGGTAATTTTGTTTCTATATAGGAGTTTGAAATGTGTTGTATTCTATTACTTTAGCTGTTGACTTCAAGGTCAAACCATATTTTAAGGTCAAACCAATCCGATTGCTTTGGTAAACAATATAGTTTAAATGATTTGCTCCAACAACTATTTAAAATGGCGCTTGTGTGTTTTTGGTTTTGGGAAAATAGTATACATTTTTCTTCCAACTTTCAATGTTTAAAATTCGACTTCTAAAAAACTATTAAGAAGTTGTTTCTTGATTTTTGTGACTGCTTCTGGTATATTCTGTAGAAATTATCAAACCAACGGGATATTTTTTGATGAGACTGTCCTATATTTCAACGTAGCGTTAATTAAAATATAATCGTTTATTTTTCCCGTGGTTGTACAAGAAAATGTATGATTAAAGCTTTTTTTTGGTACAGTTAAATAAAAAATATGTCTCAATGCTTTGTGTTATATACTTGGTAGTAAAAAAGTATTTCCTGATCGATGCGCTAATATTGATGTTGAAGGCGTCTGGATCTGGTGCATCATTGGATAGTTGCCAATGTTTTTACGACTGGTTTATAGTCTGCAAAGCCCAGATAGGTGGTGTTGGAACGCGGATGAACACAAAATCGTCATTTTGTGTCTGTTCAGTTTCTGTTTGTATAAATGTTCGAGATTAAATTGAGACATGTGCCTTGCAGGACCGGCATCTAAATTCTAGATTTATTTGACCAGGTTTTATTTAATTTAAAAACACTAATTCAACATTTCTCTCTACCTAATACGTATTTCTCATAAAACTAGATAATTTAAGAGGATT
Organism: Nebria ingens riversi; assembly: GCA_018344505.1. Lineage (NCBI taxonomy): Eukaryota > Metazoa > Arthropoda > Insecta > Coleoptera > Carabidae > Nebria > Nebria ingens. The sequence continues at coordinate 256,307 of JADQWA010000164.1, read as the reverse complement.
TTTTATAATCTGGAGGCTCGGATGAAAGTTGCCTCCTACAAAAGAGACTACTGGGCAAAAGATGCTTGCGCCGACATTTGACTTCTAAATAGTTTGAATTGCGATTATGCACAGACATGAAGTTCAAGTAGGTGCTTGATGAAAGCCTGTTGTAAAACTATTTACGAAGTATTTTCTTTTGTATCTATTGTTTTGATTCCTGAAGGTCGTCTGTGTACTCTTTTTATCGATGCAAGGCACACTTTGATGGATTACTCGACGTTCGTCAGTAACATCTGGTTTTTGTGAAAATCAATGAACGCTTCACTGTTGGCTGTTCCGCTTCAAACAAAAGTGTATTGACGTAAACGTGGGAATCATTTCTTTCTTTATATTCCTCCAATATGGTTGACAATCACATAATATAAATATATAATTTACGAGATTTTGTTTCAATAGAATGCATTTAAAGACGGCTTACTTATTTATTACAAATTTATTAATTATTCATGAAAGAGGATGTGTCTAATTTGGTATTTAATATGAAATAAAAGATATATTTTCTCGGTAAACTGAGAAAGTTATATATCTTTCGGGGGATTCCTGAAGTTCTGAAAACAACTTTAAGTCTAGAGCAAATTGTTAAAATAATTCCCCATCTTATACTCTTAGAGCAGTTCATATTCACAACTAGAATATATCTAAAGTTTAGTGTTTAGAAACCAATTAACTAATATCCTCTTTAGAGAAAATCCCAAAACTCCATCACTCTAGACTATAAAATTTGCAATCTCCTAAATATTACCGCAGCAATTTCATTTCCTCGAATTCATCCCAATAACCTACCAACCGGCCTTCGTAAATAATCGATCAATCACTTGCATCAATCCATCTGCTTCCTCTTCGTTCGTGTTCAAAACGTGCGGAAGAAATATGGGTTGTACCATTTTCCCTCCCTTAGATTATCAACTGTGTTCTGTATACTGCAGGAAGTCAGTCAAGGTCACCCAAAGAACAATATAGCCTGGAGCACACCCCCTTGGTAGTTCTTGACGATGCGGTTTTCGCGCATACGGATATAACGTCATGCGCTTGCGTCACTGGTATATCCAGCATCCGGGGTACGGGGCTGTTTGACAGATGTTTGGCGGCAGGCGAGGTCTTAGATTTTACCGGTGAACGAGTGGCCGATCGCGCGGTGCTTTCTACTGCAGTGCGTGCTCGTCAAATATTATTGCGCGCGCGAATTTTACTTGATTTTAAACGTATATGTTGGTAGTGTGATGACAAACTCATGAAATATTGCTGGATTTTAATGTCTTCTTGTGCTAACCTATATACCTAAATCTATGTGATTCATTGGGTTTTTTTTCCTGTCCTTTTAAATAAATTATTTACAGTGGAGCTCTGTAATTGGATATGCGAATGTAACGGTATGATGAATTTGTATTTTTTAACCAGAGATCCTCAAACTTAAATTGAAAACTAATTTAATTTCTAAACTACGAAAGCAAATGATGTTAGGTTTGATTATGGTCGCTTATATATCTATTAGGAGAATGATCTTTAAATATTTTGGAGGTGTACACACATACATACATAACTGCATACCTATTCCCTATTAAATAGGGTGGCAGAAAACCTTTTTACATCTTGGCAAATTTTCCCCATTCAAATCCTGAAAATTCAAACTTCTTTTGCTTCATTTAAATTCACCAAGTTTTTCATACACAGCGCTCTTCCATTCTGCTAGCTTCCAACTTTTCTTACGCGCAACTCTTTTTTTGTTGTAAACATGTTTAATACGGTTATAATATGGTTTTCAAATATGTATAGACGCATTTATGTGACCAAAATGTTTATTGACTGCACTACTAAGAAATGTTGTACGCGGGTTTTTTGGGTTATTTTAAGAAAATCATTGTTTATTTTAAATCTTCCTGTTTATGTATATTATCAAAACCACATCATCGAACCGACATAACTTGCATATACATTTATATATACGAAATAGTGAAGTAAGCATTTTTAAATTAATATTTTGGTATGACGCTTAAATAATTTTAGGAAATCTATTTTTAAAAAAAAACTTATCCGCATTTTGTTACAACTAGTAAATGGTTAAGCGATAAATAGAGTTTTGAGTGCAACATTATAACATTGACGTTAGTAAGTTAAAACTTCTCGATTTTTATTTTATTTTTACATTTTCTTTCGGAAAAACTTTCAATGTCAGATGTGTCAACGAATTGTATTACATTTGGGAAACTCGCCATTTCGAAGATGTGTTTTTCATTTGCAACAAACAAAAGAAAACATATTTATCTTCAACTTGGTTCGTTTTTACGTAGCTAAAGTATGAAGTGATGTTCGTATATATATATATATATATATATATATATATATATATATATATATATATATATATATATATATATATATATATATATATATATATATATATATATATATATATATATATATATATATATATATATATATATATATATATATATATATATATATATATATATATATATATATATATATATATATATATATATATATATATATATATATATATATATATATATATATATATATATATATATATATATATATATATATATATATATATATAATATATATATATATATATATATATATATATATATATATATATATATATATATATATATATATATATATATATATATATATATATATATATATATATATATATATATATATATATATATATATATATATATATATATATATATATATATATATATATATATATATATATATATATATATATATATATATATATATATATATATATATATATATTTATATATATATATATATATATATATATATATACATATATATATTTATATATATATATATATATATATATATATATTTATATATATATATATATATATATATATATTTATATATATATATATATATATATATATATTATATATATATATATATATATATATATATATATATATATATATATATATATTTATATATATATATATATATATATATATATATATATATATATATATATATATATATATGTATTTATATATATAAATAAATTCAAGTAAGGCGCTTCGAATGCCGAGGGCTGCGAAAGGTCAGGTCACACCATGCGCCAATCAATGTCCCCGAAATTGTGGGGGAGTCGGGAACTGGGTCAAGTTCCCCACCTCGGAGGGGTGCCATGACGGCTCGTTAACTACAATTTGCATAAAAATATTAATTATTTTTATTTGGGTTTCGCGACAAGCTACTAATGAATATTGTTGATATATCTGCAGTAAAATTAAGTCTTCGTTTTCGCATATGAATATATTCATGTCATTCCAAAAATAGTCAGACTCGAAAGTAAAAATGTTATTATTGTCCAGGCGTTTACTATCGATTTTATGAATGAGATAAATACATAATTACGTTATTATTCGAAATTGAGGTTTATGTGTATTCTATAACACGTGCTATAAGCACCATTATAAAAATTGTCATGGCAGTAAAATGATAAATGGTGTTATTTAAACATTATGCTATTTCTAATAGTGTTTATAACTGAAAAACAGTACTGTACAATAAAAATATTTAAGTATTTCCTATATCTGTTTACATAACTAATAATTGCGATACCGTAATGGTTTAATTAAAACCATCATTAAACTGAGGAAAAGACGAGGTCTGTAATCTTAGGTTGTTGTTTTTTTTTTTGCAATATTTTTACAATTAAATACAAGATAACAATAAGCCACAATTTACAGGAATATGTATTACCTACGCCAACACAGTACACACATTTAGGACAAGGTTGTAAAATTAAAAGTATATTCAAAATTATCATATAATGCTAATTAAACAATACAACAAATGACATTATTGCAAAAATAGTATTTTCCCATGAATTATTTTACATTTCTTCATGATCTTTGACAATGATTACCACCAATATTAATGTATTTAGGTTACAGTTAAAAATGTATGCAGATTTTCAATATGTATTATATAACAAAATAAATCTGTAATTTGATTCACTAAAATATATTTTGACTCAAGTACAGTTTATTTAATTGACTTATAAACTATATTATTCCATTCTTAATTTAATCTGAAATTACTTCCCGTTAAACAATTAAGGTCAATTGCACCTGATAAAATAGTCATTTCATCGCCAAATTGTAACGTAAATGTGCTTCAATAATAAAAAGCTTCGTATCGCGTGTTATACGTTAAAAGCTCTGCAAGGGCGCTAATTTATAACTTTGTGTAGCAAGCCGTATACAGAGGTCGATACGTAACGCCGAAAAGTTGATTTAAACATGAAAGCTCTTGATTAATAATATAGTAACTTAATGGTATTTAGGCTAAGGATATTTTCGGTTTAAATACTACTAAGCACGCATTACTGCATTGGTTTGAAGACATATTGCATCAAAATATATGTTATAGAACGCATGCGCGAGAAACATGCATAGAATGAAGGTATTCGTGTAATGTCGGTCAAGCTCGATTATTGTTACACAATTATCTAATTAACTGTGCATTATTGTACATATATATATATATAATATATATATATATATATATATATATATATATAACTTCATGTCTATTCCCATCAAATGGGGTGGCAGAAAACCCTTTACATTCATTTCCATAATTTGATAAGCTTTCGCCATTCAAACAAACTTCATTTGCTTTATTCAGATTCATCAAGTTCTTCTATTCCGCTTGCTCACAGCTCTTCTTTCGCGCATTTATATATTTGATAAAATTATTAATTCCAATTTTAACAAAGTATAGATACATTTGATTATTAATTGAATGAAACAAAAGATTTAATTTAATTTATCTGATGTGTCATAGTATATTTAGTATTTTTGATGTGTTTTTAGGATTACAAGTGAAATGACACTCTCAAGGTTATATTTGTAACAAATATGTGTAAAAATCTCGTGTTCTATGTGTGTCGTCATTTGTTGCTTGTTGGTAACTTCCAACAGATATCTTTCTATTTTCATATTCCGTAATGATTTCAGTAATAATGGGATATTTTGTTATTTTATCCAAATGATATGTCATAAGACTGTATTTTTGATTGTCGTACCAAAACATTTTTTTTTGCTTCATTTGAACGCAACTAGTGGTCATTGTTGTATTTTTAAGTAAATCGAAAAGTCATCTTAGAAACTAGTAATCAGATTTGAGATAATTTTAGTTGTACACCTGTTAGAGGTCAAAATACCAGCCAATATGTCAAAAGATGAAATGAAAAATGCGAAGTAATTTTAGATCTATTTAATTTTAGAACTATACATGTCTGTTCTCTATTGCGTTTTGCGTCTGGTTCAGATATTTTTATATACTCTAACGAACATCGTGTGCGCTATAATGAGACCTTGAGCAGTTTACTAATTGAAACCAGGGAAAAATTAACTCATTTTAATTATAACATAGGTACTATTTGCGTGTACCAAACAAATTAATTAAATGCATATCAATTTTTAAACAAATACATTTTGGTTTCGCAATATTATAGAAAAAAGTAAGCAATACGGAACTAAGTTGTCAAAAAATAATTAATGAATCGACTTATAATCAACTTTCTTAAATTAGATTTTTTAATAAAAATCTTAATCTCTAACAGTGTTATCACTTTCGTTTTCATTGATAAACAATTTTTCATTTGAAAGTTTTATAGAATTTGTTTAAGCCTACTTATTATCTGTATGTCAAGTGTTTTTATATAATATTCTCTTTTGCTCATCTAACAATAATTAAATTATGAAAGTTTTAATTGACTTTCACTTAATTCTGTAGTAACTTTTTTCTATTATTTATTTATTTATCAAATGCTAGTTGTTCGGTTGGCACACCTGATGCTAACGACCTATTCTATTGTGTGTTATTAAAAGGTCTACAAAGTATTATGGGTATATTCAATTGTTTTGTTTGTTTGTTTGTTGTTATTGTGAACAAATGCATTTATTTAAAAAAAATAAGTATTAACTTAAAATCATAAATTATTTTTATTGTTTTAAAATTTACATATTATATTTTGAAAAGAACAATTCAAAATAAATTTCTTCTTGCGTCGTTCATTTTAAAGATGTTTCAAATGAGTCATAAATTAAAATTTCATATTAGATAAAATAAAAAAATTGAGGCTAGTTTACATTTAATGTATTTTTAAAAACGTTGATAAAATAGCGGAGAAAACGCTCCTACGGTGTTCTGTGGTGGGTTGGGTCATACAGACCAGCTGACTGACGCCGAGTACTTGCTGACGTCACAGTTTACCCATACTGAGACCAATACACGCGTGAATAACATGCATACACACACACACACACACACACACATAAAGCTTTCAATCTAAATTGAAACACATACATATACCCACACATTCGCTAACTTATACACATTTAACAACGAGGCTAATGGCCGTACATTGTCGAGAGAATTGTGTGTTGAAAATGACACAAAATTCATTTTCGTTTTGGTGTCAAACGGAAATCCACGTCTAATAAAAAACAATTCTGATTTATATGTTGCAATATACGAGTAATGCCAGAGATACCCGGTTAGAAAATGCTCAAAACCGCGTTACCAATTAACCAACTAACCAATAAAAATTGATACGAAACTATAATCATTTTCAGTTTACGAAATGACCAATAAATCTAAAACGGTTTTGATTCAAATCTAAAATTCCAATGGTGACAATTCAATCTAGTTATAATTGAATCGTCAGCAAAATAAAACCGCTACCATAAATTGCCTGTACCTATCTGATTGGTTGACATTGAAACAAGTGTTACATTTATTATTATACACGCGTGTTCCAATCTGCTGATGTGTTATTGCCGATATTAACTTTGCGCTATCGATTTGCCAGTGTGGGCAGAAAGTAATTCAACATTGCGCATGCGTATAGGTTTGCTTAAACAGCTGTTTAACGCCTCTGACGTCAACGTTTTCGCACTTTAGTCTCAAACTTTGAGATGAATTATATTACAAATGTAAATTGATTTTAATTCCTGGACAGTAACTAAAAAACAAATGTTGATTTTTATATAATTTATTATATTCTTAATATATGCCATATATATATATATATATATAGTGTTTTGAAATATTTATTTATTTAATTATGATTTAATAAATAATAAGTTAACCTCGACGTATACGCTTTATCTATTGGGTTAATGTCAAAAGTTCATGGATTAACATTTTATAATTTAATTGAAGTTTAACCTTAACACCTGTTGCATTAATTAACGTAATAATAATCCTCAAGTGTTATTGAAGGGTTGTTCTACTCAAATATATTAATTTTAAAATTGTATCTGATTATATTTATTTATTTTATATCTATATATATTTAATTATCTCAAGACTATTTCAAATTTTACAAGCATATCAGTAAAAATCATTCACTCTTTGAAAGGAAAATCGCTTATAGACTTAAGCTGCTTTTTCTTTGATTATTATTTATTAATTTGACGTCAAAAAGAGAGTGTACCTAGTGTTTTATTTACAGCTTACGGTTGGTGACACTTTCTTACGACAGTTGGCAACATTTTGACCAGTGACACTTTATTCCATTGTCTCTATTTTGTTGTTAATTTGGTCACGTTTTATTTAGCACTGAAATTTTGTAACGAAATATTACTTTAAAACAAAATTGATATTGTTAGTTTAACATATAGTTTAAATTGGTATACTTGCTTTCAAAGACGCTTATTGGTCACGTTAAACAGAAGATTACAGCGCTCTTTTCTGTTTGGTGGGAGTAGATAAGAAATTCTGTCTCTGACGTCATCAAGATACTGAAAATACGAATCTTTAATTGCTAATAATTAATAATAAACAATATGAATTACATATATACATAGGTGTATTTAGTGACTAGAGGTATCAACTCTATTGTGACAAACTGGATAGTAAAAAATAAATAATGAAGCTCACAAGCTTTCTCATTCGCGAAACTTTAAAGCAAAATTACAAATTAAAAGATTATTTGTTCGTAAATTACTCAATCTAATCTAAATCAAACAAAAGAAATATATAAAACTACCTTTGTTATCACAGGTTATACAAAGCACAGTTTACACTGTACAAAATCAACATAAAACCGCCGGGTACAACTCTAATGACAACAATCATTGGTTTTTATCTTATTTGCTAGAACGATAAATGGTGATGAGTGAATGTATGCACATTGGCGTAAATGTTACACAATTTTACAGTTAGCCACTGGATTATTTATATGGTGAACGTGTAACCGTATTCAAGAAACACCACTTCAGTTCAGATAGACATTGCGCTTTAGTTGAAGAAACGGGCATACGCAGAACCAACGGCGTTTCCTTGTCGTTATCAATTTAGTGCGCTAAATCACCGTTGGGTACACTGCCTTTGTTTTTTCATGCATTACAAAATTGTCTTGTGAGGTCGAAATATATTAGTTAAAAAATTATTTTAAATTGCATATAAATATATATAATTACTACTCAATTCAAAACAATCAAATATTTATAAATATATATATTTAATAATAGTACTTTTAAAGTATAAATACATGAAAAATTTATCAAATTCTCTTATCAGATACTGCAAATATTGATTTAATTCGATATGGCTATAAAACAAGGATGAATACTATGTTCTGTCATTTTTTAAATTTATTCTTATCAGCAGTACTTGAATCATTTGCTATAGTGCTTACATAGAGTTTAGCAGTTTTGCAAACAACCTCAACAAAAAATTGTGATGTTTCAGTTTTAAATCGAATGAGTTTGATTCAGTGATATGCGTTTTCAATATGTTTAGTTTTAATTTTTCGTCGCGTAAAACCCGTAAGTCTAAACCAAAAAATTCATTATAATATTTCATCTCAACAAAATTGCGACGAACAGATTACTACATAAGATTTGGTTTTCGTCGAATTATACGCTCTCCTGATCTGTGCAAAATTACAACATTTCATGCGTCGATCGCGAAATCATATCTCGAATGTTGTGTAATAACAAATCAGAATACTCAAACAAAACATTTGTTAGTTTTTATGTAATATCGTACGATATACTCGTAAATGTAAATCTTATATAAATAACAATATTCACTTTGTAAAAACATTAAATTCAACAAACTATATAATATGTATGTCACAGTTTGTATTTATAAAACACACATATGTGTGTGTGTGCTTATTTAAATAATAACTTTGCCGCAAGTTAAACATTAGATATTGACGCGTAATTTGCATATATTAAATGATTGACAGCGAGTTATATTACCCGTGAGCGTTACACACGTAATATGCAAATTTAATATTCAATCATTTAGGTATTTTGCAAATTTTAAACAGCGTTACAGTAACAACTCATTTAACTGCATTATTAACAATACATTGATGATATTTAACAAACAATTCGAAAGTATTTACGATGCTTCACTGTTTATTATAAAAGCAAATTATCCAGGAAATATTCTTATTAAATTATAATATTGATTACGAAATGAATTGTGCAATTAGTTTATATTTTATTAATCTAAGTTCAATGTTAAGTTTTATTTAATTTTTAACTGCCTTATAGAATATTTCGCGAGTGAGAAAGCTTGTGACGTCACAAGTCCTTTATATTCATATTTTACTATATTTAATTCGTATTTATTCTTTTTTTAGATTAATTATTAGCAATTAAAGTTTCGTAATTTTCACTATCTTGGTGACGATAGAAAGAGAATAGTGATCTGTTTTATTTTTATATTGCAAAAAAATGTATGAGTCACCTAGTATTTATAAAAGATGCAGTTTTTACATTTCTTTCAAGGACTATAAAATATTTTATTACAATCATATCATTTCCTCTACATATTTAATCAACTATTAATAAATGGTATTGTTAATAATAAATCAACATTTATATTCTTAAATTATTAATAAAATATTCACATAAGTAAATATAGAAAAATATATATTATATCCTAACAATAGCCATTAAACTTTAGACGCCACAAATGGAATGTATGTTTAGTCAACAATTTATAATTTTCTCGGATTACTTTGTTTGAATTCGACTGTCAGCAAATCGGAATTAGTTGCCGTATATATGTATGTGCTGCCGCCATCGGTGCTTTTGTAATCATTTTCGAAAGATGCGGGCGCGAATTTACATTTTAAAAGCGTAATTACGCGTGCGTTTATCATATTTGACATACATATGTATATAAATATAAGAGGCATAACGCGTAGTTAGGGAAATAGGACATAGTACAGTTGCTAATGTCACTTGTACTGCATAGTAATCTTCTTCAACTTTGGTCACAAACAACTGTTTGTGCTTCGCAGCTATAGTTTGAAAATTATAACGTATATTTTATATAAAAGTAGTTGCTCCAACTAATTTAATTTCAGCGCTTTTAATAATTTGTTTCATAAAAAAAACTTAATTAAAAACTCCTCTTTCTACATCAGTTGATTAAAAATTTGCATTTTATTAAAATCGATTGAACACTGTTCCCACTTTCCAAGAATAGGTTCCTCAACTCTAATAAAAAATTGCAAATGGCAACATATCACGCGATTCTATTATACACCAGAACATTACAAATGCAGATTACACCGTGTAGACAAAATGTACCTTTTATATGACTAATATTAAATAATTGCTACTATATAAATGTTTTTCTACACACACCACACCTTTCAATATAGGTGATTCAGATACTATACTTGAACTTTTCGCAAAATGTTACAGGAAAGTACGCCTTGCTAGATAGACAAGCGCGGCATACTTTCAAGTAATGTTGGTTGCATTGCCATTTAAAAATGCAAGCCAGGGTCATAAAAGTATAATTAATCAAATAATAAGTCAGTAACGGTTTTCCATTACATATGAAGTACCGACATGTGGCGGCCTTATATACCAGACACGCGTGTTATTTTTTTGTGAAAAAATATAAACAAAACAAAAAATAATGCTATACTTGATTTTTTCCTCTTATACATGTAACTTATACTATTGAAATAAAGTAATTGTATTTTTCACAAAACACAGGAAATACCTTTTGCACGGAACGGCATTGTGTGAGCAGAAATGTCCAATGCACCATTCACAATGTGTGACTTGAGATACTTTATAAGTTCATATGTGTTCAGCGAACTGTGCTTTACAGTTGAGATAATTAATACAATAATCAGTGAGAATTGTTTTAAATTTCGTTTAACAGACGAATTATATACGTATAAAATATTTAATTGATGTCTTTAAATAATTACTAGATATTTGACTTATGTTATCATTTACAAAAAAAAATTAAATTCTAAAGTCGATTTACCCAAACTAGAGACTTTCGTCATAGTTTAAAGGCATTAGATAAAATACGTCATGAATTGGAACGTTTACATTACGAAATATAAAAGTTTTTAAATATTGTAATGCGGATTGCCTATATACAAACGAAACAAAAGCTAATATGTCCTTGAGACAAACTCATGTTTAACACCTACTAAGAAATATGGTTAGATTATTTATATAAGAAATTCATACTTTATGAAGTAATTATGTAAATTTAAAAACGTCTAGTAGTTATATTTTTACTTTGAGAAATAACCTATAGTAGTAACTATACTTTCAAAATGGCGTATTACAGATGTTTTTATATGAACATGTGTTTTGCTTCTGTCAAGTGATTTATACTTTAGTACTTTAACATAGAAATAATATGAAAACTATAAATAAAATACAGTTTGGTCGTTAGTTTTATTTTGGAAATAATGAATTTATCTGTGTACTCATGTGACCTACATATCAAGCTTAAAGGTTATTTATGATAATTTTTATTTATACATCAGTTTCTTTAAATGATTGTATATTATTTTTATTGTACATTGTATTGGTAGAATGTAGTTTGTTTGTGTAATGTTGTTATTGGATTTTCAGTTGTGATTTTTACTAATGCACAGTTTGTTTTGTTTGTTGCAGGGGTCTTAGATATGACGGCCACGGAAAATACAATTCGCTTTAGTGGCCATACGTTAGATAAGGCCACCAAAGCAAAAGTCACCCTAGAAAATTATTACAGTAATCTAATAGCCCAACACATCGAAAGAAAACAAAGGTAAATATCTTTAATATAATCTAATGAGCATTTAATCATTTTGCGACACTTGATTTAAATGTAAAAATAAACATACAACTTGTAGCGCTGTGTTTATCTGTGATATGTACAACGCATGCGCAATGATGTTAGTAATAATTTGTTTGTGTATAGGTTAGCAAAATTAGAAGAATCCCTTAAAGATGACAGTCTTACCGAAGCGCAAAAACAAGAGAAACGTATGCAACACGCGCAAAAAGAAACCGAATTTTTGCGACTGAAAAGATCGCGACTTGGTGTCGAAGATTTTGAACCACTTAAAGTAATTGGCCGAGGCGCTTTCGGCGAGGTGCGACTTGTACAGAAAAAAGACACCGGCCACGTATACGCCATGAAAATCTTACGAAAAGCGGATATGCTCGAAAAAGAACAAGTCGCACACGTCAGAGCCGAACGGGATGTTCTCGTAGAAGCGGACCACCAATGGGTTGTGAAAATGTATTATAGTTTTCAAGATCCAATCAATTTATATCTTATTATGGAGTTTTTGCCTGGTGGTGATATGATGACGTTGCTTATGAAAAAAGATACGCTTTCCGAGGAATGTACACAGTTTTATATTGCCGAAACGGCACTAGCGATTGACTCGATACACAAATTGGGTTTTATCCATCGAGATATTAAGCCGGATAATTTGTTGTTGGACGCGAGAGGACACTTAAAGCTGTCGGATTTTGGGCTGTGCACGGGGTTAAAGAAATCTCATCGGACGGAATTTTATAGAGATCTGAGTCAAGCGAAACCTTCCGACTTTAGTAAGTTTTGTAGGTGAACCACTTTTATTTTATTATAATTGTAACTATGACAAATACAAATTTATTCATTATAAAAAATAATAAGACATTCAAGTTATGAGTTTGTTTATTGTCTGCAACAAATTATCTAACGCAAGAATGAAGTTTTGTATTTCTATTAAATTTAAAATTTGTTCATGATTACAATACTTTTATAATATATGTAACTATAAATTATTAATTTAATATTATTGGTTGTAGTTGTAACATCCTCATCACCAATGGACAGTAAACGACGAGCAGAGAGCTGGAAGAAAAACCGAAGAGCGTTAGCGTACAGTACGGTTGGCACGCCTGACTATATCGCACCGGAAGTATTCCTCCAAACCGGATATGGACCGGCGTGCGATTGGTGGTCGTTGGGTGTCATCATGTATGAAATGCTCATCGGTTATCCACCATTTTGTAGTGAAAATCCACAGGTATGTTCGATTATCTCAAAGAAATATTTAATAATAATAATAAAACCTATTCAAGAATTAATTTATTAGTTTTCTATTTGTCTAATGACACTTTTTTTAAAATCATTAACAATTTGTTATATTATTGTTTCGTTTTCCGATATATTACAAATACATGTTCAGTGACGTCACACACGTTTATGATTAACACTAATCAAAAGATTTTATACATACATAACCTTATGCCCATTCCCAACAAATGGGATGGCAAAAAACCCTTTACATCCCACATCTTGATAATCTTTCGCCATTCAACTCTATCCTTACAAAATAATAAATTTGATTCAATATTTCACATGACGTCACTAAACACTGAATCTTAGTATAATAATCAAGAAGTCGTATTTAGTTTGTTGCTACCATTTTGATTTTCAATTAGATTGATAACGCTGTTTGTTTTATAAGTTTTTAATAATAATATCAATGTATTGAAATTAAAACCTCAATTTCACATCTTATATAATTTTAAAACAATTTTGTCTTTTTTTTCTAGTTGGGGCTTTGCCTGGTAAGCTGCCCTAACATATTATCTTCTTATCGATTGAACCTTTTTGTGTGAGTGCTGTAGTTTTTTGCCATTCTAGTTTGGTAGGATGTTATGCATGTAAGGTATCAAACAAATATGACTAATTAAGGATTATATGAAAAAAAGATATTTAAATATTATTATAATTCTAGAAGAAACCTAGCAAAGTTTGCTGTATTTGATACAAAACAAGATGGTTGCTACAAACTAAAATTAAATTAACTAAACTACTCAATTTATTTATTTTGCCAATTTTAATCAGTTTTACTCAACACTCTAGCGTACAATAAACCTCAATGTTTCACATCCATTCTAGGACACATACCGCAAAGTGATGACGTGGCGGGAGACGTTAATATTCCCGCCAGAAGTCCCGATCAGCGAGGAGGCTAAGGACACCATCACCAAATTCTGTTGCGAGTGTGATCGACGCCTGGGCTCGCAGCGCGGTATGGATGAATTGAAACTTGCACCGTTCTTCCGAGGCGTGGACTGGGAACACATCCGGGAACGACCTGCGGCTATACCCGTCGAAGTCCGGTCTATTGACGATACGTCCAACTTTGACGATTTCCCCGATGTTAAACTAGAGATACGTGAGTGGCACATTTATTATTTTTCATTATTTATCTATTACCATCTCAGAAAATCGCCTTAGGTCCAATCATAAGACACATAAGTTAACAAAGATTAAAGGTTATTTTAAAAATTGCGTAGAAGTTTCTCATTAAAAAATATATTTTTTTTAAGCTTTTATATAGACAAGATTCGTATTTAAACTATGGAGAAAATAACATATACAACCATATTTATACTATGGAATTTTATTTAAAACACATAATTTTACTAGAAAATAATGTTTCGCACATTTGCATATTAAATATTGTTTCGTTTTAGCCGCCGCCCCTCTGCCACAAGATGGTGATGTGATATATAAAGACTGGGTGTTCATAAACTACACATTTAAACGATTTGAAGGATTAACTCAACGCGGTACGCCAACCAAAAAATGAAAAAAACTAAAAAAAAATACCATTTTACCCACCACAACCCACTACCACCCGGTTATTTTACTATAAAATGATATCTGTCTCTCTTCTACCACCAAAACAATTCTCGTCACTGTTTCTCTATATTTCTCTCTAACCCTTAAACAGCGAAAAGGCTAAAAAAATCGTGTTGTTTTTAGTGCAGTGTGTTCGGAAATAAAATTTACCGCTTGTATTTTTTCCCTAAGTTCTTGGCTTTATTGTAAGCGAAAGCTCAATTTATTTGAGAGAATTTGTACATATGTGTGAGCACTATAAGGTTGATTAAAAACACACAAACAAATCGTTGCATCTGTTAGATCGGTCCAAAAAAAAAAAACGAATGTTCTTTATTTTATTTATTATTTTTTATTTTCTTTATCCCGAAAAATGACATTTTCTTTTAGTTTTTAACAGATGCGAACCTTTATTAATATTGTGAATATGTTATATTATAATTTAGTCTTTCTATTTTTTTTTTCCTCTTAGGTAATTGTTAAAAAGTGATAATATTATTTACAATTATGTTTTTAACTTATATGAAATGAATTGAAAACTGTTAGTTTGAGAATAGACAGGGCAGTATTTTGCATAAAGAAAAAGTTTTTAAATTTTTAACGTATTTTTTTGTTATTTTTTCACTTAGTTAGTATTGGCACAATTTAATTATTTTTCGTTTCGAAGTAAACCTAATTATAATAATTTCGTTATTTATGATTGCGTTTTTGAATATATTCGATTTTTAATTTATTTTTATTATCAAAATAATGAAATTGATTTGAACCTCTCGTTAAATAAATAAATGATACGTTTATATTTTCATCGGAAATATTCACTTCATTTTGCAATCAAATATATAAACTAACAATTTTATTATGTGAATATCAACTTTAATTATTTTTTATTTGGCCATTTTATGTCATGTGCAAGAAACTATATTATTAAATTTAAAAATATTAATTTCGAATTAAATATAAACGTATTTGTTTGAACGTAAAATGATTAGATATGGACGTCACAGCTCAAAATTGTTATCCAAATTAAATTTGCATGAATAATACTGAGATTAGTTTTCATAAATTGTATCAAAATGTCTGAAATTTTTATACGTATTGTTCGAAAACATTCGACAAATTGTGCAGCTCAAAGAAAAATTAAATGTTCGTTTTTAGAATATAAGAGAGCACTGTGACATTCTAATGGACAATATCTACGTAGAGGTATTTTTAAATTAGACGTAGGCTATTTCAAATGGTGGAGCTGTGACGATGTTTTCCGGTTTTTAAGTAATTTTTT
Organism: Nebria ingens riversi; assembly: GCA_018344505.1. Taxonomy (NCBI): domain Eukaryota; kingdom Metazoa; phylum Arthropoda; class Insecta; order Coleoptera; family Carabidae; genus Nebria; species Nebria ingens. The sequence goes on along the minus strand of JADQWA010000164.1, from coordinate 240,010 downwards.
CTTTGTACGGTAGTTTGTTTCATGAAATATTAGGACATTTATGATTATTTTTCAGTGGTTTCTAATAGAATTTTTAAGTTGGAGCATATATTATTTTAAGAGTTGTCTATAAAGAAAAAGCTCAATTTCTATTTATAAGTTGTTAAACATTATTAAACTGCAAAGAAATAAAAGTTCATAAAACTATTTAGATAATTTAGTTTGAATTATTGGCAGCTGAATATCAAGTTATGTTTTGAATTTATAATATTATAAATTTAATTTTGTTTATTAAATAAAACAAATTATTAGCTTTTCGAAATGGAAACCATTGAAAAATGTTTGATGTGAGAATAAAAAAGTGTGCAATAATTTTGCATAATTCTGAAACAGTGTTTACATATCAATTGATAAAAGCAAAAAAAAAACAAAAACAGAATTTGTCGTGGGTATTTACTGTTCAACAGTGCCGCCAAATCTGTTTCTCCAAGGACATATGAGACGATGTAAAAAAGCTGATTACAATCTTGATTAATCAAATTTTAAACAATCATAGAAGTTCTATGACCGCTTGGTTGATAATTTTGCGTGAGTTACTTTTAAAGTAGTATTTGTTTCTAACAATAAACATAAATAAAATAAGTAAAAAAAAAAATGCAAGTTCTCTTCAATGCTGCACCATTGGTCTGCACTCGCCTACAGTAAAAAATAAATAAAATGATAAAATTAGCCTCCATTTTGTCTCAGTTTGAGTACATACTACCGAATTATTATTGTGACGTTTTCGAGGTGCAAAAAATCAATAATTATGATGTTAGATTATTTATATTAATTATGATTTGTTATTTATTATAATTCGTATTTTAAAAAGAATGAAAAATAAAAATCTGATCACGGAATAGTGCGATCTGTCTGTTATTGTAAATACATTTAATTGCAAACAATGTGTATTAAAGAAATATAAAACAAATATTAATTACGTTATTATTCAACGCAAGCAAAAGATACTTAAAACACCAATCAACAAAACTGACCATCAGCAATATATCTGTAAAATGACGGTTTATAAATATATCCTTGCTTTTATATACTAAAATTACTCGCGTATTCTTAGAACAATAACATTATATAATAACTATTGCTAATACCGTAACGAAAGATGTTTTTTTAATAGTACATGCTTACAGATGCAAAATTGAATACAAATTGTTTGAACAATAAGGTATAAATCTGTTAGTATTTGCATTAATTGTCAAGATGTGATTGAAGATAATCAATGAATAATTTTAATTGTGCGAGAAAAAATTACAGTTTACTTATTTATTGTGTGTAACGATTCAATGTTTTCAGTGTCATTTCAATTTCATTTATGATTTTTATTTATAATATGCAATTTTTTGTTTTATATAACTAAGGTAAAGTAGAAAACACGTAAACATGTTTTCTATATCTTGTGGTTTATACTATTTATGGTTAATTTATTCTTTAAGAACAAATTAGTACTTTTTTTTTCTTAGAATTAAAAATATTTACGACGTTATTTCTAACTAATTTAAATCTAAATCTGAATAATTACAAACAAATTTAATTCTGCTATAAATTAAAACATGCAACTTGCATATGCTAGAGTAATTACAACGGCAACTTGTCGAATATCACCTGTATTCAGTATACTTCTGGACAAATCTAGAATATAATTGACATATTGAGTTTATTTGAGAATTGTGATGAGACATTTGGTAAACAATAATGTATATATAATTTTCAATGTGACCTGAAGTAACAAAGGTCAGAAAGTTGTTAATTTGAACGCGGCTGTTAATTGTGTGCGTGAATGTTCATTCTAATGCTGCTTGTGTTAGTTAGCACAATTATTTAACACCACTGGAGTATGACACATCATCCACCGTCAATCTCTACGCCGTGGTCTCCATGAAGACGACCTTCAAGTATAGGTAATGCGCCGATGTGTACCTAGGAAATCACAAATACCAGGGCAGGCTCAATACAAATATCAAATTTATATTTTTTTATTTTCTTTTTATATCATTCATTGGGCAGACTTTAAAACATATGCTTTCTTATGAAATTCACTCCATTTTAATCATTCAAATTTTTATATTAGTATTATTTAATAATATGTAAAATTTCTTTTAAATAATAAATAAATGTTACTATTTTAAAATTATAAATGAAAATCATCGCACAATAGGAATCAATATGAACTGTTGTAAATCATTGCATTATAATTTAAGATCAGAATATAAATATAGAAATTTAAAAATTAAGTTAGTACGGCTCTGGCTAATTGTTTATATACAGAGAAACAATTATCATATAGTTGTGACGCTCAATTGTTGATTGCAAAAGATATATAAAGACATCCTTTACCGAAGACGGGCATAGTTGTGAAAAATGGCACATCTTGTAAGTAATACCATAGAGCTCTCCTAATATTTGTTTCAAAAGTATATTGTTAGTTCAACAATATAGTCTCCGGAAAAGGCTAAACGAAAACATATTTTGCAAAATATAACATTTTATTTTATTAAAAGATTGCAGTAAAATAAAATTTTACTTTTTGCAAAATATGTTTCTTTTAAATAAGTTTAAAATTTATCGCTTTTTATTTCTGCTAATAAATTGTTTCAAATTGTTGATTGTTTAGAATTTAAAATCAGTTTGCAAATTCTAAGTTGATTAATTGAAAATTTAGTAAATATTTGCTTTATTAAATATGTATTTGAAATAAATGATAGTGATATGTGAGTTTTACTTAATTTTAAATTTAAACTATTAGTATGTGCTTCGATAAGTTTTAATATTATAGTGTATATGATTGTTAATCAAATCAAAATTTTGAAATTTAAATTGGAAGTTGGGAAATGTATGAAATTTAATTAACATTCAAAATTATGTTGTTGTTTTTTTAGTTATTACAAGCATTTTTGATCTTCGCCGTGTTTGGAGCACTAAACTGTGGTCCATCAACTACACGACCAACCCAGCGTAGCAGTGTCGATGCTTCTTTAAAAGATCCCAAAGACAGTCACCATCTTGCATCCAGCCAACAGGGCCGCATAGCCAGAGACACTCTGACACCGGCACTACCTCACGGTCATGACCATGATAGCTCATCTTCAAAGGAATCGAAAGAAACAAAAGAACATGATAGTAACCACCATGCTCCAGGACATCAACAGAGCCGAGTTGCTAGAGATACTCCAGTACCTTTAAAATCTCACGATCCTGCTCATGACCACGATAGCTCATCTTCGAAAGAATCAAAAGAGCACCATCTTCCAACTGGTCAACATAGTCGAGTTGCTAGAGATACACCAGTATCTTTAGAACCTCATGCGCATATTCATCATGATAGCTCATCTTCAGAAGAATCCAAAGAGCATGACAGTCATCATCAGGCATCTGGACCACAAGACCGTACAACCAGAGACACTCCTAATCCACCTAAGCCTCATGAAGACGATCACTCTCATGGTCTGCATAAAGTTACTCTAGAGAAGCAACCACTTGTAAGTTGATTAATGTTTTTCATAAAAGTCTACTCGAGTCATTTGAATTTATGATTTATATTAACTGCAATTCAAAGTTTTAATATTATATAACTTATGCTATTAGATGTATATTTATATAATATAGGGAAAGTGTATAAAATATAAAACTGTCGCTTCAAGTAGTGTTAATATATTTTGTGTACTAGAATACGCCAGTGGATGCAAATGTGAAGAGACCAGCTAGAGCCACAGAAGAGCAGCATGACCGTATTGAAAATGGCAATCCTGAAACGAAAGAGTCCATTCATCCAATTCCCAACCCAGCAATCCAACCTACACCGTTGTTGTTTGGCGAATCATTAGCCGCTAGTAGACATACCCGCGACATTCCTGCCAGGTAAAAAGTTATATATAACGTTGTATGATGATGCTTTCGAAAAGATAGATGAAAAATGGTATTATTTATATAAATATGATTCATGCATTCGTTTTGTTTATCTCACGTTATTATAAATAAATATAAATAATTTCAAAAATACTTTCCGTCCGATATTTTACTTTTAACTAATAATTTCATTAACAATTTTTGTGTCTTTAGCAAAAATCCACAGCAAGAATCAACAAATCAACATAACAACGAAAATCCTCAAGTTCAATCGCACCTAACAGTACCAAGTCACGAATCTGAATATAATAGACATGTTCGAGATACTGCCGGAGCATCTTCGTAAGTTCGATATAATTTCTATATGTTTTTTCAAATGGTAATCCTATAACAATTTTAAAAAATCTATCATTGTTGCAGAACTCCTCAAGATTCCCATTTGCCTGTTCCCAAACCGAAAGAACAACCCAAATCAGATGAACACAAACATGACCATCATTAAGTATTACAACAAATTATAATATAACATTGTATTATAAGAGATGAATGATGTGTTTTAAATATTATTAAACTTACAAAAAAAATGAATTGTATTAATAAGGTACCAAATAAATATTTAGAATATTCTAACCGGAATTACATGTTTACTCTAGTTATTATAACATAGTAGGACTGTAACATTAATTAATTAATTAAATAAATGTATGAATCAACATATAACATGAGGTTTTGTTCTGAAATGAAATCGTGTTTCCTTTATTTTTATTTTCAGATGTGTAATATCACACTACACAGAAAAAGTACAGGTAAAAGTATGGTATATATATATATTAAATTTGGTTCAAAAAAAAAAATCTCTCCGATTCCGGATTTTTCCGTCTCTAATTTTTGCTTGGGTCCACAGCTACTGCGAAACCGAGCGAGAGCTCTGTGGTGCTGCTGGTTCCCGCAGAATTAATTAAAAACGGCTTTTATAAAAACCGAAAAAAGACCAAGGCTATAGCCTTGCCGTTTTTTTGGTTCAAAAAAAAAAAATCTCTCCGATTCCGGATTTTTCCGTCTCTAATTTTTGCTTGGGTCCACAGCTAGTGCGAAACCGAGCGAGAGCTCTGTGGTGCTGCTGGTTCCCGCAGAATTAATTAAAAACGGCTTTTATAAAAACCGAAAAAAGACCAAGGCTATAGCCTTGCCGTTTTTTTGGTTCAAAAAAAAAAATCTCTCCGATTCCGGATTTTTCCGTCTCTAATTTTTGCTTGGGTCCACAGCTAGTGCGAAACCGAGCGAGAGCTCTGTGGTGCTGCTGGTTCCCGCAGAATTAATTAAAAACGGATTTTATAAAAATCGAAAAAAGACCAAGACTATAGCCTTGCCGTTTTTTTGGTTCAAAAAAAAAAATCTCTTCGATTCCGGATTTTCCGTCTATAATTTTTGCTTGGGTCCACAGCTAGTGCGAAACCGAGCGAGAGCTCTGTGGTGCTGCTGGTTCCCGCAGAATTAATTAAAAACGGCTTTTATAAAAACCGAAAAAAGACCAAGGCTATAGCCTTGCCGTTTTTTTGGTTCAAAAAAAAAAATCTCTCCGATTCCGGATTTTTCCGTCTCTAATTTTTGCTTGGGTCCACAGCTACTGCGAAACCGAGCGAGAGCTCTGTGGTGCTGCTGGTTCCCGCAGAATTAATTAAAAACGGATTTTATAAAAATCGAAAAAAGACCAAGACTATAGCCTTGCCGTTTTTTTGGTTCAAAAAAAAAAATCTCTCCGATTCCGGATTTTTCCGTCTCTAATTTTTGCTTGGGTCCACAGCTAGTGCGAAACCGAGCGAGAGCTCTGTGGTGCTGCTGGTTCCCGCAGAATTAATTAAAAACGGCTTTTATAAAAACCGAAAAAAGACCAAGGCTATAGCCTTGCCGTTTTTTTGGTTCAAAAAAAAAAATCTCTCCGATTCCGGATTTTTCCGTCTCTAATTTTTGCTTGGGTCCACAGCTAGTGCGAAACCGAGCGAGAGCTCTGTGGTGCTGCTGGTTCCTGCAGAATTAATTAAAAACGGCTTTTTTAAAAATCGAAAAAAGACCAAGACTATAGCCTTGCCGTTTTTTTTGGTTCAAAAAAAAAAAATCTCTCCGATTCCGGATTTTTCCGTCTCTAATTTTTGCTTGGGTCCACAGCTAGTGCGAAACCGAGCGAGAGCTCTGTGGTGCTGCTGGTTCCCGCAGAATTAATTAAAAACGGCTTTTATAAAAATCGAAAAAAGACCAAGACTATAGCCTTGCCGTTTTTTTTGGTTCAAAAAAAAAAAATCTCTCCGATTCCGGATTTTTCCGTCTCTAATTTTTGCTTGGGTCCACAGCTAGTGCGAAACCGAGCGAGAGCTCTGTGGTGCTGCTGGTTCCCGCAGAATTAATTAAAAACGGCTTTTATAAAAACCGAAAAAAGACCAAGGCTATAGCCTTGCCGTTTTTTTGGTTCAAAAAAAAAAATCTCTCCGATTCCGATTTTTCCGTCTCTAATTTTTGCTTGGGTCCACAGCTAGTGCGAAACCGAGCGAGAGCTCTGTGGTGCTGCTGGTTCCCGCAGAATTAATTAAAAACGGCTTTTATAAAAATCGAAAAAAGACCAAGACTATAGCCTTGCCGTTTTTTTGGTTCAAAAAAAAAAAATCTCTCCGATTCCGGATTTTTCCGTCTCTAATTTTTGCTTGGGTCCACAGCTAGTGCGAAACCGAGCGAGAGCTCTGTGGTGCTGCTGGTTCCCGCAGAATTAATTAAAAACGGCTTTTATAAAACCGAAAAAAGACCAAGGCTATAGCCTTGCCGTTTTTTTGGTTCAAAAAAAAAATCTCTCCGATTCCGGATTTTTCCGTCTCTAATTTTTGCTTGGGTCCACAGCTAGTGCGAAACCGAGCGAGAGCTCTGTGGTGCTGCTGGTTCCCGCAGAATTAATTAAAAACGGATTTTATAAAAATCGAAAAAAGACCAAGACTATAGCCTTGCCGTTTTTTTGGTTCAAAAAAAAAAATCTCTCCGATTCCGGATTTTTCCGTCTCTAATTTTTGCTTGGGTCCACAGCTAGTGCGAAACCGAGCGAGAGCTCTGTGGTGCTGCTGGTTCCCGCAGAATTAATTAAAAACGGCTTTTTATAAAATCGAAAAAAGACCAAGACTATAGCCTTGCCGTTTTTTTGGTTCAAAAAAAAAATCTCTCCGATTCCGGATTTTTCCGTCTCTAATTTTTGCTTGGGTCCACAGCTAGTGCGAAACCGAGCGAGAGCTCTGTGGTGCTGCTGGTTCCCGCAGAATTAATTAAAAACGGCTTTTATAAAAATCGAAAAAAGACCAAGACTATAGCCTTGCCGTTTTTTTGGTTCAAAAAAAAAAATCTCTCCGATTCCGGATTTTTCCGTCTCTAATTTTTGCTTGGGTCCACAGCTAGTGCGAAACCGAGCGAGAGCTCTGTGGTGCTGCTGGTTCCCGCAGAATTAATTAAAAACGGCTTTATATAAAACCGAAAAAAGACCAAGGCTATAGCCTTGCCGTTTTTTTGGTTCAAAAAAAAAAATCTCTCCGATTCCGGATTTTTCCGTCTCTAATTTTTGCTTGGGTCCACAGCTACTGCGAAACCGAGCGAGAGCTCTGTGGTGCTGCTGGTTCCCGCAGAATTAATTAAAAACGGATTTTATAAAAATCGAAAAAAGACCAAGACTATAGCCTTGCCGTTTTTTTGGTTCAAAAAAAAAAATCTCTCCGATTCCGGATTTTTCCGTCTCTAATTTTTGCTTGGGTCCACAGCTAGTGCGAAACCGAGCGAGAGCTCTGTGGTGCTGCTGGTTCCCGCAGAATTAATTAAAAAACGGCTTTTTTAAAAATCGAAAAAAGACCAAGACTATAGCCTTGCCGTTTTTTTGGTTCAAAAAAAAAAATCTCTCCGATTCCGGATTTTTCCGTCTCTAATTTTTGCTTGGGTCCACAGCTAGTGCGAAACCGAGCGAGAGCTCTGTGGTGCTGCTGGTTCCCGCAGAATTAATTAAAAACGGCTTTTATAAAAATCGAAAAAAGACCAAGACTATAGCCTTGCCGTTTTTTTGGTTCAAAAAAAAAAATCTCTCCGATTCCGGATTTTTCCGTCTCTAATTTTTGCTTGGGTCCACAGCTAGTGCGAAACCGAGCGAGAGCTCTGTGGTGCTGCTGGTTCCCGCAGAATTAATTAAAAACGGCTTTTATAAAAACCGAAAAAAGACCAAGGCTATAGCCTTGCCGTTTTTTTGGTTCAAAAAAAAAAAATCTCTCCGATTCCGGATTTTTCCGTCTCTAATTTTTGCTTGGGTCCACAGCTAGTGCGAAACCGAGCGAGAGCTCTGTGGTGCTGCTGGTTCCCGCAGAATTAATTAAAAACGGATTTTATAAAAATCGAAAAAAGACCAAGACTATAGCCTTGCCGTTTTTTTGGTTCAAAAAAAAAAATCTCTCCGATTCCGGATTTTTCCGTCTCTAATTTTTGCTTGGGTCCACAGCTACTGCTGCGAAACCGAGCGAGAGCTCTGTGGTGCTGCTGGTTCCCGCAGAATTAATTAAAAACGGCTTTTATAAAAATCGAAAAAAGACCAAGACTATAGCCTTGCCGTTTTTTTGGTTCAAAAAAAAAAATCTCTCCGATTCCGGATTTTTCCGTCTCTAATTTTTGCTTGGGTCCACAGCTAGTGCGAAACCGAGCGAGAGCTCTGTGGTGCTGCTGGTTCCCGCAGAATTAATTAAAAACGGCTTTTATAAAAATCGAAAAAAGACCAAGACTATAGCCTTGCCGTTTTTTTGGTTCAAAAAAAAAAATCTCTCCGATTCCGGATTTTTCCGTCTCTAATTTTTGCTTGGGTCCACAGCTAGTGCGAAACCGAGCGAGAGCTCTGTGGTGCTGCTGGTTCCTGCAGAATTAATTAAAAACGGATTTTATAAAAATCGAAAAAAGACCAAGACTATAGCCTTGCCGTTTTTTTGGTTCAAAAAAAAAAATCTCTCCGATTCCGGATTTTTCCGTCTCTAATTTTTGCTTGGGTCCACAGCTAGTGCGAAACCGAGCGAGAGCTCTGTGGTGCTGCTGGTTCCCGCAGAATTAATTAAAAACGGCTTTTATAAAAATCGAAAAAAGACCAAGACTATAGCCTTGCCGTTTTTTTTGGTTCAAAAAAAAAAATCTCTCCGATTCCGGATTTTTCCGTCTCTAATTTTTGCTTGGGTCCACAGCTAGTGCGAAACCGAGCGAGAGCTCTGTGGTGCTGCTGGTTCCCGCAGAATTAATTAAAAACGGCTTTTATAAAAATCGAAAAAAGACCAAGACTATAGCCTTGCCGTTTTTTTGGTTCAAAAAAAAAATCTCTCCGATTCCGGATTTTTCCGTCTCTAATTTTTGCTTGGGTCCACAGCTAGTGCGAAACCGAGCGAGAGCTCTGTGGTGCTGCTGGTTCCCGCAGAATTAATAAAAACGGCTTTTTAAAAATCGAAAAAAAAAAAAACAAACAAAAAAAAAATCTCTCCCCCCCTTTTTTGCTTGGGTCCCCAAAAAAGAGCCTGTGGTGCCTGCTGGTTCCCGCAGAATTAATTAAAAACGGCTTTATAAAAATCGAAAAAAGACCAAGACTATAGCCTTGCCGTTTTTTTTGGTTCAAAAAAAAAAATCTCTCCGATTCCGGATTTTTCCGTCTCTAATTTTTGCTTGGGTCCACAGCTAGTGCGAAACCGAGCGAGAGCTCTGTGGTGCTGCTGGTTCCCGCAGAATTAATTAAAAACGGCTTTTATAAAAACCGAAAAAAGACCAAGGCTATAGCCTTGCCGTTTTTTTGGTTCAAAAAAAAAAATCTCTCCGATTCCGGATTTTTCCGTCTCTAATTTTTGCTTGGGTCCACAGCTAGTGCGAAACCGAGCGAGAGCTCTGTGGTGCTGCTGGTTCCCGCAGAATTAATTAAAAACGGCTTTTATAAAAATCGAAAAAAGACCAAGACTATAGCCTTGCCGTTTTTTTGGTTCAAAAAAAAAAATCTCTCCGATTCCGGATTTTTCCGTCTCTAATTTTTGCTTGGGTCCACAGCTAGTGCGAAACCGAGCGAGAGCTCTGTGGTGCTGCTGGTTCCCGCAGAATTAATTAAAAACGGCTTTTATAAAAATCGAAAAAAGACCAAGACTATAGCCTTGCCGTTTTTTTGGTTCAAAAAAAAAAATCTCTCCGATTCCGGATTTTTCCGTCTCTAATTTTTGCTTGGGTCCACAGCTAGTGCGAAACCGAGCGAGAGCTCTGTGGTGCTGCTGGTTCCCGCAGAATTAATTAAAAACGGCTTTTTAAAAATCGAAAAAAGACCAAGACTATAGCCTTGCCGTTTTTTTGGTTCAAAAAAAAAAATCTCTCCGATTCCGGATTTTTCCGTCTCTAATTTTTGCTTGGGTCCACAGCTAGTGCGAAACCGAGCGAGAGCTCTGTGGTGCTGCTGGTTCCCGCAGAATTAATTAAAAACGGCTTTTATAAAAACCGAAAAAAGACCAAGACTATAGCCTTGCCGTTTTTTTGGTTCAAAAAAAAAAATCTCTCCGATTCCGGATTTTTCCGTCTCTAATTTTTGCTTGGGTCCACAGCTAGTGCGAAACCGAGCGAGAGCTCTGTGGTGCTGCTGGTTCCCGCAGAATTAATTAAAAACGGATTTTATAAAAATCGAAAAAAGACCAAGACTATAGCCTTGCCGTTTTTTTGGTTCAAAAAAAAAAATCTCTCCGATTCCGGATTTTTCCGTCTCTAATTTTTGCTTGGGTCCACAGCTAGTGCGAAACCGAGCGAGAGCTCTGTGGTGCTGCTGGTTCCCGCAGAATTAATTAAAAACGGCTTTTATAAAAATCGAAAAAAGACCAAGACTATAGCCTTGCCGTTTTTTTGGTTCAAAAAAAAAAATCTCTCCGATTCCGGATTTTTCCGTCTCTAATTTTTGCTTGGGTCCACAGCTAGTGCGAAACCGAGCGAGAGCTCTGTGGTGCTGCTGGTTCCCGCAGAATTAATTAAAAACGGCTTTTATAAAAATCGAAAAAAGACCAAGACTATAGCCTTGCCGTTTTTTTGGTTCAAAAAAAAAAATCTCTCCGATTCCGGATTTTTCCGTCTCTAATTTTTGCTTGGGTCCACAGCTAGTGCGAAACCGAGCGAGAGCTCTGTGGTGCTGCTGGTTCCCGCAGAATTAATTAAAAACGGCTTTTATAAAAACCGAAAAAAGACCAAGACTATAGCCTTGCCGTTTTTTTGGTTCAAAAAAAAAAATCTCTCCGATTCCGGATTTTTCCGTCTCTAATTTTTGCTTGGGTCCACAGCTAGTGCGAAACCGAGCGAGAGCTCTGTGGTGCTGCTGGTTCCCGCAGAATTAATTAAAAACGGCTTTTATAAAAATCGAAAAAAGACCAAGACTATAGCCTTGCCGTTTTTTTGGTTCAAAAAAAAAAATCTCTCCGATTCCGGATTTTTCCGTCTCTAATTTTTGCTTGGGTCCACAGCTAGTGCGAAACCGAGCGAGAGCTCTGTGGTGCTGCTGGTTCCCGCAGAATTAATTAAAAACGGCTTTTTTAAAAATCGAAAAAAGACCAAGACTATAGCCTTGCCGTTTTTTTGGTTCAAAAAAAAAAATCTCTCCGATTCCGGATTTTTCCGTCTCTAATTTTTGCTTGGGTCCACAGCTAGTGCGAAACCGAGCGAGAGCTCTGTGGTGCTGCTGGTTCCCGCAGAATTAATTAAAAACGGCTTTTATAAAAATCGAAAAAAGACCAAGACTATAGCCTTGCCGTTTTTTTGGTTCAAAAAAAAAAATCTCTCCGATTCCGGATTTTTCCGTCTCTAATTTTTGCTTGGGTCCACAGCTAGTGCGAAACCGAGCGAGAGCTCTGTGGTGCTGCTGGTTCCCGCAGAATTAATTAAAAACGGCTTTTATAAAAATCGAAAAAAGACCAAGACTATAGCCTTGCCGTTTTTTTGGTTCAAAAAAAAAAATCTCTCCGATTCCGGATTTTTCCGTCTCTAATTTTTGCTTGGGTCCACAGCTAGTGCGAAACCGAGCGAGAGCTCTGTGGTGCTGCTGGTTCCCGCAGAATTAATTAAAAACGGCTTTTATAAAAACCGAAAAAAGACCAAGACTATAGCCTTGCCGTTTTTTTTGGTTCAAAAAAAAAAATCTCTCCGATTCCGGATTTTTCCGTCTCTAATTTTTGCTTGGGTCCACAGCTAGTGCGAAACCGAGCGAGAGCTCTGTGGTGCTGCTGGTTCCCGCAGAATTAATTAAAAACGGATTTTATAAAAATCGAAAAAAGACCAAGACTATAGCCTTGCCGTTTTTTTGGTTCAAAAAAAAAAATCTCTCCGATTCCGGATTTTTCCGTCTCTAATTTTTGCTTGGGTCCACAGCTAGTGCGAAACCGAGCGAGAGCTCTGTGGTGCTGCTGGTTCCCGCAGAATTAATTAAAAACGGCTTTTATAAAAATCGAAAAAAGACCAAGACTATAGCCTTGCCGTTTTTTTGGTTCAAAAAAAAAAATCTCTCCGATTCCGGATTTTTCCGTCTCTAATTTTTGCTTGGGTCCACAGCTAGTGCGAAACCGAGCGAGAGCTCTGTGGTGCTGCTGGTTCCCGCAGAATTAATTAAAAACGGCTTTTATAAAAATCGAAAAAAGACCAAGACTATAGCCTTGCCGTTTTTTTGGTTCAAAAAAAAAAATCTCTCCGATTCCGGATTTTTCCGTCTCTAATTTTTGCTTGGGTCCACAGCTAGTGCGAAACCGAGCGAGAGCTCTGTGGTGCTGCTGGTTCCCGCAGAATTAATTAAAAACGGCTTTTTATAAAAACCGAAAAAAGACCAAGGCTATAGCCTTGCCGTTTTTTTGGTTCAAAAAAAAAAATCTCTCCGATTCCGGATTTTTCCGTCTCTAATTTTTGCTTGGGTCCACAGCTAGTGCGAAACCGAGCGAGAGCTCTGTGGTGCTGCTGGTTCCCGCAGAATTAATTAAAAACGGATTTTATAAAAATCGAAAAAAGACCAAGACTATAGCCTTGCCGTTTTTTTGGTTCAAAAAAAAAAATCTCTCCGATTCCGGATTTTTCCGTCTCTAATTTTTGCTTGGGTCCACAGCTAGTGCGAAACCGAGCGAGAGCTCTGTGGTGCTGCTGGTTCCCGCAGAATTAATTAAAAACGGCTTTTATAAAAATCGAAAAAAGACCAAGACTATAGCCTTGCCGTTTTTTTGGTTCAAAAAAAAAAATCTCTCCGATTCCGGATTTTTCCGTCTCTAATTTTTGCTTGGGTCCACAGCTAGTGCGAAACCGAGCGAGAGCTCTGTGGTGCTGCTGGTTCCCGCAGAATTAATTAAAAACGGCTTTTATAAAAATCGAAAAAAGACCAAGACTATAGCCTTGCCGTTTTTTTGGTTCAAAAAAAAAATCTCTCCGATTCCGGATTTTTCCGTCTCTAATTTTTGCTTGGGTCCACAGCTAGTGCGAAACCGAGCGAGAGCTCTGTGGTGCTGCTGGTTCCCGCAGAATTAATTAAAAACGGCTTTTATAAAAACCGAAAAAAGACCAAGGCTATAGCCTTGCCGTTTTTTGGTTCAAAAAAAAAAATCTCTCCGATTCCGGATTTTTCCGTCTCTAATTTTTGCTTGGGTCCACAGCTAGTGCGAAACCGAGCGAGAGCTCTGTGGTGCTGCTGGTTCCCGCAGAATTAATTAAAAACGGATTTTATAAAAATCGAAAAAAGACCAAGACTATAGCCTTGCCGTTTTTTTGGTTCAAAAAAAAAAATCTCTCCGATTCCGGATTTTTCCGTCTCTAATTTTTGCTTGGGTCCACAGCTAGTGCGAAACCGAGCGAGAGCTCTGTGGTGCTGCTGGTTCCCGCAGAATTAATTAAAAACGGCTTTTATAAAAATCGAAAAAAGACCAAGACTATAGCCTTGCCGTTTTTTTGGTTCAAAAAAAAAAATCTCTCCGATTCCGGATTTTTCCGTCTCTAATTTTTGCTTGGGTCCACAGCTAGTGCGAAACCGAGCGAGAGCTCTGTGGTGCTGCTGGTTCCCGCAGAATTAATTAAAAACGGCTTTTATAAAAACCGAAAAAAGACCAAGGCTATAGCCTTGCCGTTTTTTTGGTTCAAAAAAAAAAATCTCTCCGATTCCGGATTTTTCCGTCTCTAATTTTTGCTTGGGTCCACAGCTAGTGCGAAACCGAGCGAGAGCTCTGTGGTGCTGCTGGTTCCCGCAGAATTAATTAAAAACGGCTTTTATAAAAATCGAAAAAAGACCAAGACTATAGCCTTGCCGTTTTTTTGGTTCAAAAAAAAAAATCTCTCCGATTCCGGATTTTTCCGTCTCTAATTTTTGCTTGGGTCCACAGCTAGTGCGAAACCGAGCGAGAGCTCTGTGGTGCTGCTGGTTCCCGCAGAATTAATTAAAAACGGCTTTTATAAAAATCGAAAAAAGACCAAGGCTATAGCCTTGCCGTTTTTTTGGTTCAAAAAAAAAAATCTCTCCGATTCCGGATTTTTCCGTCTCTAATTTTTGCTTGGGTCCACAGCTAGTGCGAAACCGAGCGAGAGCTCTGTGGTGCTGCTGGTTCCCGCAGAATTAATTAAAAACGGATTTTATAAAAATCGAAAAAAGACCAAGACTATAGCCTTGCCGTTTTTTTGGTTCAAAAAAAAAAATCTCTCCGATTCCGGATTTTTCCGTCTCTAATTTTTGCTTGGGTCCACAGCTAGTGCGAAACCGAGCGAGAGCTCTGTGGTGCTGCTGGTTCCCGCAGAATTAATTAAAAACGGCTTTTATAAAAATCGAAAAAAGACCAAGACTATAGCCTTGCCGTTTTTTTGGTTCAAAAAAAAAAATCTCTCCGATTCCGGATTTTTCCGTCTCTAATTTTTGCTTGGGTCCACAGCTAGTGCGAAACCGAGCGAGAGCTCTGTGGTGCTGCTGGTTCCCGCAGAATTAATTAAAAACGGCTTTTATAAAAATCGAAAAAAGACCAAGACTATAGCCTTGCCGTTTTTTTGGTTCAAAAAAAAAATCTCTCCGATTCCGGATTTTTCCGTCTCTAATTTTTGCTTGGGTCCACAGCTAGTGCGAAACCGAGCGAGAGCTCTGTGGTGCTGCTGGTTCCCGCAGAATTAATTAAAAACGGCTTTTATAAAAATCGAAAAAAGACCAAGACTATAGCCTTGCCGTTTTTTTGGTTCAAAAAAAAAAATCTCTCCGATTCCGGATTTTTCCGTCTCTAATTTTTGCTTGGGTCCACAGCTAGTGCGAAACCGAGCGAGAGCTCTGTGGTGCTGCTGGTTCCCGCAGAATTAATTAAAAACGGCTTTTATAAAAACCGAAAAAAGACCAAGGCTATAGCCTTGCCGTTTTTTTGGTTCAAAAAAAAAAATCTCTCCGATTCCGGATTTTTCCGTCTCTAATTTTTGCTTGGGTCCACAGCTAGTGCGAAACCGAGCGAGAGCTCTGTGGTGCTGCTGGTTCCCGCAGAATTTAATTAAAAACGGATTTATATAAAATCGAAAAAAGACCAAGACTATAGCCTTGCCGTTTTTTTGGTTCAAAAAAAAAAATCTCTCCGATTCCGGATTTTCCGTCCGTCTCTAATTTTTGCTTGGGTCCACAGCTAGTGCGAAACCGAGCGAGAGCTCTGTGGTGCTGCTGGTTCCCGCAGAATTAATTAAAAACGGCTTTTTAAAAATCGAAAAAAGACCAAGACTATAGCCTTGCCGTTTTTTTGGTTCAAAAAAAAAAATCTCTCCGATTCCGGATTTTTCCGTCTCTAATTTTTGCTTGGGTCCACAGCTAGTGCGAAACCGAGCGAGAGCTCTGTGGTGCTGCTGGTTCCCGCAGAATTAATTAAAAACGGCTTTTATAAAAATCGAAAAAAGACCAAGACTATAGCCTTGCCGTTTTTTTTGGTTCAAAAAAAAAAATCTCTCCGATTCCGGATTTTTCCGTCTCTAATTTTTGCTTGGGTCCACAGCTAGTGCGAAACCGAGCGAGAGCTCTGTGGTGCTGCTGGTTCCCGCAGAATTAATTAAAAACGGCTTTTATAAAAACCGAAAAAAGACCAAGACTATAGCCTTGCCGTTTTTTTGGTTCAAAAAAAAAAATCTCTCCGATTCCGGATTTTTCCGTCTCTAATTTTTGCTTGGGTCCACAGCTAGTGCGAAACCGAGCGAGAGCTCTGTGGTGCTGCTGGTTCCCGCAGAATTAATTAAAAACGGCTTTTATAAAAACCGAAAAAAGACCAAGGCTATAGCCTTGCCGTTTTTTTGGTTCAAAAAAAAAAATCTCTCCGATTCCGGATTTTTCCGTCTCTAATTTTTGCTTGGGTCCACAGCTAGTGCGAAACCGAGCGAGAGCTCTGTGGTGCTGCTGGTTCCCGCAGAATTAATTAAAAACGGCTTTTATAAAAATCGAAAAAAGACCAAGACTATAGCCTTGCCGTTTTTTTGGTTCAAAAAAAAAATCTCTCCGATTCCGGATTTTTCCGTCTCTAATTTTTGCTTGGGTCCACAGCTAGTGCGAAACCGAGCGAGAGCTCTGTGGTGCTGCTGGTTCCCGCAGAATTAATTAAAAACGGCTTTTATAAAAATCGAAAAAAGACCAAGACTATAGCCTTGCCGTTTTTTTGGTTCAAAAAAAAAAATCTCTCCGATTCCGGATTTTTCCGTCTCTAATTTTTGCTTGGGTCCACAGCTAGTGCGAAACCGAGCGAGAGCTCTGTGGTGCTGCTGGTTCCCGCAGAATTAATTAAAAACGGCTTTTATAAAAACCGAAAAAAGACCAAGGCTATAGCCTTGCCGTTTTTTTGGTTCAAAAAAAAAATCTCTCCGATTCCGGATTTTTCCGTCTCTAATTTTTGCTTGGGTCCACAGCTAGTGCGAAACCGAGCGAGAGCTCTGTGGTGCTGCTGGTTCCCGCAGAATTAATTAAAAACGGATTTTATAAAAATCGAAAAAAGACCAAGACTATAGCCTTGCCGTTTTTTTGGTTCAAAAAAAAAAATCTCTCCGATTCCGGATTTTTCCGTCTCTAATTTTTGCTTGGGTCCACAGCTAGTGCGAAACCGAGCGAGAGCTCTGTGGTGCTGCTGGTTCCCGCAGAATTAATTAAAAACGGCTTTTTAAAAATCGAAAAAAGACCAAGACTATAGCCTTGCCGTTTTTTTGGTTCAAAAAAAAAAATCTCTCCGATTCCGGATTTTTCCGTCTCTAATTTTTGCTTGGGTCCACAGCTAGTGCGAAACCGAGCGAGAGCTCTGTGGTGCTGCTGGTTCCCGCAGAATTAATTAAAAACGGCTTTTATAAAAATCGAAAAAAGACCAAGACTATAGCCTTGCCGTTTTTTTGGTTCAAAAAAAAAAATCTCTCCGATTCCGGATTTTTCCGTCTCTAATTTTTGCTTGGGTCCACAGCTAGTGCGAAACCGAGCGAGAGCTCTGTGGTGCTGCTGGTTCCCGCAGAATTAATTAAAAACGGCTTTTATAAAAACCGAAAAAAGACCAAGGCTATAGCCTTGCCGTTTTTTTGGTTCAAAAAAAAAAAATCTCTCCGATTCCGGATTTTTCCGTCTCTAATTTTTGCTTGGGTCCACAGCTAGTGCGAAACCGAGCGAGAGCTCTGTGGTGCTGCTGGTTCCCGCAGAATTAATTAAAAACGGCTTTTATAAAAACCGAAAAAAGACCAAGGCTATAGCCTTGCCGTTTTTTTGGTTCAAAAAAAAAAATCTCTCCGATTCCGGATTTTTCCGTCTCTAATTTTTGCTTGGGTCCACAGCTAGTGCGAAACCGAGCGAGAGCTCTGTGGTGCTGCTGGTTCCCGCAGAATTAATTAAAAACGGCTTTTATAAAATCGAAAAAAGACCAAGACTATAGCCTTGCCGTTTTTTTGGTTCAAAAAAAAAATCTCTCCGATTCCGGATTTTTCCGTCTCTAATTTTTGCTTGGGTCCACAGCTAGTGCGAAACCGAGCGAGAGCTCTGTGGTGCTGCTGGTTCCCGCAGAATTAATTAAAAACGGCTTTTATAAAAACCGAAAAAAGACCAAGGCTATAGCCTTGCCGTTTTTTTGGTTCAAAAAAAAAAATCTCTCCGATTCCGGATTTTTCCGTCTCTAATTTTTGCTTGGGTCCACAGCTAGTGCGAAACCGAGCGAGAGCTCTGTGGTGCTGCTGGTTCCCGCAGAATTAATTAAAAACGGCTTTTATAAAAACCGAAAAAAGACCAAGGCTATAGCCTTGCCGTTTTTTTGGTTCAAAAAAAAAAATCTCTCCGATTCCGGATTTTTCCGTCTCTAATTTTTGCTTGGGTCCACAGCTAGTGCGAAACCGAGCGAGAGCTCTGTGGTGCTGCTGGTTCCCGCAGAATTAATTAAAAACGGCTTTTATAAAAAATCGAAAAAAGACCAAGACTATAGCCTTGCCGTTTTTTTGGTTCAAAAAAAAAAATCTCTCCGATTCCGGATTTTTCCGTCTCTAATTTTTGCTTGGGTCCACAGCTAGTGCGAAACCGAGCGAGAGCTCTGTGGTGCTGCTGGTTCCCGCAGAATTAATTAAAAACGGCTTTTATAAAAACCGAAAAAAGACCAAGGCTATAGCCTTGCCGTTTTTTTGGTTCAAAAAAAAAAATCTCTCCGATTCCGGATTTTTCCGTCTCTAATTTTTGCTTGGGTCCACAGCTAGTGCGAAACCGAGCGAGAGCTCTGTGGTGCTGCTGGTTCCCGCAGAATTAATTAAAAACGGATTTATAAAAATCGAAAAAAGACCAAGACTATAGCCTTGCCGTTTTTTTGGTTCAAAAAAAAAAATCTCTCCGATTCCGGATTTTTCCGTCTCTAATTTTTGCTTGGGTCCACAGCTAGTGCGAAACCGAGCGAGAGCTCTGTGGTGCTGCTGGTTCCCGCAGAATTAATTAAAAACGGCTTTTATAAAAATCGAAAAAAGACCAAGACTATAGCCTTGCCGTTTTTTTGGTTCAAAAAAAAAAATCTCCGATTCCGGATTTTTCCGTCTCTAATTTTTGCTTGGGTCCACAGCTAGTGCGAAACCGAGCGAGAGCTCTGTGGTGCTGCTGGTTCCCGCAGAATTAATTAAAAACGGCTTTTATAAAAATCGAAAAAAGACCAAGACTATAGCCTTGCCGTTTTTTTGGTTCAAAAAAAAAAATCTCTCCGATTCCGGATTTTTCCGTCTCTAATTTTTGCTTGGGTCCACAGCTAGTGCGAAACCGAGCGAGAGCTCTGTGGTGCTGCTGGTTCCCGCAGAATTAATTAAAAACGGCTTTTATAAAAACCGAAAAAAGACCAAGGCTATAGCCTTGCCGTTTTTTTGGTTCAAAAAAAAAAATCTCTCCGATTCCGGATTTTTCCGTCTCTAATTTTTGCTTGGGTCCACAGCTAGTGCGAAACCGAGCGAGAGCTCTGTGGTGCTGCTGGTTCCCGCAGAATTAATTAAAAACGGATTTTATAAAAATCGAAAAAAGACCAAGACTATAGCCTTGCCGTTTTTTTGGTTCAAAAAAAAAAATCTCTCCGATTCCGGATTTTTCCGTCTCTAATTTTTGCTTGGGTCCACAGCTAGTGCGAAACCGAGCGAGAGCTCTGTGGTGCTGCTGGTTCCCGCAGAATTAATTAAAAACGGCTTTTATAAAAATCGAAAAAAGACCAAGACTATAGCCTTGCCGTTTTTTTGGTTCAAAAAAAAAAATCTCTCCGATTCCGGATTTTTCCGTCTCTAATTTTTGCTTGGGTCCACAGCTAGTGCGAAACCGAGCGAGAGCTCTGTGGTGCTGCTGGTTCCCGCAGAATTAATTAAAAACGGCTTTTTAAAAATCGAAAAAAGACCAAGACTATAGCCTTGCCGTTTTTTTGGTTCAAAAAAAAAAATCTCTCCGATTCCGGATTTTTCCGTCTCTAATTTTTGCTTGGGTCCACAGCTAGTGCGAAACCGAGCGAGAGCTCTGTGGTGCTGCTGGTTCCCGCAGAATTAATTAAAAACGGCTTTTATAAAAACCGAAAAAAGACCAAGGCTATAGCCTTGCCGTTTTTTTGGTTCAAAAAAAAAAATCTCTCCGATTCCGGATTTTTCCGTCTCTAATTTTTGCTTGGGTCCACAGCTAGTGCGAAACCGAGCGAGAGCTCTGTGGTGCTGCTGGTTCCCGCAGAATTAATTAAAAACGGATTTTATAAAAATCGAAAAAAGACCAAGACTATAGCCTTGCCGTTTTTTTGGTTCAAAAAAAAAAATCTCTCCGATTCCGGATTTTTCCGTCTCTAATTTTTGCTTGGGTCCACAGCTAGTGCGAAACCGAGCGAGAGCTCTGTGGTGCTGCTGGTTCCCGCAGAATTAATTAAAAACGGCTTTTATAAAAATCGAAAAAAGACCAAGACTATAGCCTTGCCGTTTTTTTGGTTCAAAAAAAAAAATCTCTCCGATTCCGGATTTTTCCGTCTCTAATTTTTGCTTGGGTCCACAGCTAGTGCGAAACCGAGCGAGAGCTCTGTGGTGCTGCTGGTTCCCGCAGAATTAATTAAAAACGGCTTTTATAAAAATCGAAAAAAGACCAAGACTATAGCCTTGCCGTTTTTTTGGTTCAAAAAAAAAAATCTCTCCGATTCCGGATTTTTCCGTCTCTAATTTTTGCTTGGGTCCACAGCTAGTGCGAAACCGAGCGAGAGCTCTGTGGTGCTGCTGGTTCCCGCAGAATTAATTAAAAACGGCTTTTATAAAAACCGAAAAAAGACCAAGGCTATAGCCTTGCCGTTTTTTTGGTTCAAAAAAAAAAATCTCTCCGATTCCGGATTTTTCCGTCTCTAATTTTTGCTTGGGTCCACAGCTAGTGCGAAACCGAGCGAGAGCTCTGTGGTGCTGCTGGTTCCCGCAGAATTAATTAAAAACGGATTTTATAAAAATCGAAAAAAGACCAAGACTATAGCCTTGCCGTTTTTTTGGTTCAAAAAAAAAAATCTCTCCGATTCCGGATTTTTCCGTCTCTAATTTTTGCTTGGGTCCACAGCTAGTGCGAAACCGAGCGAGAGCTCTGTGGTGCTGCTGGTTCCCGCAGAATTAATTAAAAACGGCTTTTATAAAAATCGAAAAAAGACCAAGACTATAGCCTTGCCGTTTTTTTTGGTTCAAAAAAAAAAATCTCTCCGATTCCGGATTTTTCCGTCTCTAATTTTTGCTTGGGTCCACAGCTAGTGCGAAACCGAGCGAGAGCTCTGTGGTGCTGCTGGTTCCCGCAGAATTAATTAAAAACGGCTTTTATAAAAACCGAAAAAAGACCAAGGCTATAGCCTTGCCGTTTTTTTGGTTCAAAAAAAAAAATCTCTCCGATTCCGGATTTTTCCGTCTCTAATTTTTGCTTGGGTCCACAGCTAGTGCGAAACCGAGCGAGAGCTCTGTGGTGCTGCTGGTTCCCGCAGAATTAATTAAAAACGGCTTTTATAAAAATCGAAAAAAGACCAAGACTATAGCCTTGCCGTTTTTTTGGTTCAAAAAAAAAAATCTCTCCGATTCCGGATTTTTCCGTCTCTAATTTTTGCTTGGGTCCACAGCTAGTGCGAAACCGAGCGAGAGCTCTGTGGTGCTGCTGGTTCCCGCAGAATTAATTAAAAACGGCTTTTATAAAAACCGAAAAAAGACCAAGACTATAGCCTTGCCGTTTTTTTGGTTCAAAAAAAAAATCTCTCCGATTCCGGATTTTTCCGTCTCTAATTTTTGCTTGGGTCCACAGCTAGTGCGAAACCGAGCGAGAGCTCTGTGGTGCTGCTGGTTCCCGCAGAATTAATTAAAAACGGCTTTTATAAAAACCGAAAAAAGACCAAGGCTATAGCCTTGCCGTTTTTTTGGTTCAAAAAAAAAAATCTCTCCGATTCCGGATTTTTCCGTCTCTAATTTTTGCTTGGGTCCACAGCTAGTGCGAAACCGAGCGAGAGCTCTGTGGTGCTGCTGGTTCCCGCAGAATTAATTAAAAACGGATTTTATAAAAATCGAAAAAAGACCAAGACTATAGCCTTGCCGTTTTTTTGGTTCAAAAAAAAAAATCTCTCCGATTCCGGATTTTTCCGTCTCTAATTTTTGCTTGGGTCCACAGCTAGTGCGAAACCGAGCGAGAGCTCTGTGGTGCTGCTGGTTCCCGCAGAATTAATTAAAAACGGCTTTTATAAAAACCGAAAAAAGACCAAGGCTATAGCCTTGCCGTTTTTTTGGTTCAAAAAAAAAAATCTCTCCGATTCCGGATTTTTCCGTCTCTAATTTTTGCTTGGGTCCACAGCTAGTGCGAAACCGAGCGAGAGCTCTGTGGTGCTGCTGGTTCCCGCAGAATTAATTAAAAACGGCTTTTATAAAAACCGAAAAAAGACCAAGGACTATAGCCTTGCCGTTTTTTTGGTTCAAAAAAAAAAATCTCTCCGATTCCGGATTTTTCCGTCTCTAATTTTTGCTTGGGTCCACAGCTAGTGCGAAACCGAGCGAGAGCTCTGTGGTGCTGCTGGTTCCCGCAGAATTAATTAAAAACGGCTTTTATAAAAACCGAAAAAAGACCAAGACTATAGCCTTGCCGTTTTTTTGGTTCAAAAAAAAAAATCTCTCCGATTCCGGATTTTTCCGTCTCTAATTTTGCTTGGGTCCACAGCTAGTGCGAAACCGAGCGAGAGCTCTGTGGTGCTGCTGGTTCCCGCAGAATTAATTAAAAACGGCTTTTATAAAAACCGAAAAAAGACCAAGGCTATAGCCTTGCCGTTTTTTTGGTTCAAAAAAAAAATCTCTCTCCGATTCCGGATTTTTCCGTCTCTAATTTTTGCTTGGGTCCACAGCTAGTGCGAAACCGAGCGAGAGCTCTGTGGTGCTGCTGGTTCCCGCAGAATTAATTAAAAACGGATTTTATAAAAATCGAAAAAAGACCAAGACTATAGCCTTGCCGTTTTTTTGGTTCAAAAAAAAAAAATCTCTCCGATTCCGGATTTTTCCGTCTCTAATTTTTGCTTGGGTCCACAGCTAGTGCGAAACCGAGCGAGAGCTCTGTGGTGCTGCTGGTTCCCGCAGAATTAATTAAAAACGGCTTTTATAAAAATCGAAAAAAGACCAAGACTATAGCCTTGCCGTTTTTTTGGTTCAAAAAAAAAAAATCTCTCCGATTCCGGATTTTTCCGTCTCTAATTTTTGCTTGGGTCCACAGCTAGTGCGAAACCGAGCGAGAGCTCTGTGGTGCTGCTGGTTCCCGCAGAATTAATTAAAAACGGCTTTTATAAAAATCGAAAAAAGACCAAGACTATAGCCTTGCCGTTTTTTTGGTTCAAAAAAAAAAATCTCTCCGATTCCGGATTTTTCCGTCTCTAATTTTTGCTTGGGTCCACAGCTAGTGCGAAACCGAGCGAGAGCTCTGTGGTGCTGCTGGTTCCCGCAGAATTAATTAAAAACGGCTTTTATAAAAAATCGAAAAAAAGACCAAGACTATAGCCTTGCCGTTTTTTTGGTTCAAAAAAAAAAATCTCTCCGATTCCGGATTTTTCCGTCTCTAATTTTTGCTTGGGTCCACAGCTAGTGCGAAACCGAGCGAGAGCTCTGTGGTGCTGCTGGTTCCCGCAGAATTAATTAAAAACGGCTTTTATAAAAACCGAAAAAAGACCAAGGCTATAGCCTTGCCGTTTTTTTGGTTCAAAAAAAAAAATCTCTCCGATTCCGGATTTTTCCGTCTCTAATTTTTGCTTGGGTCCACAGCTAGTGCGAAACCGAGCGAGAG
Organism: Nebria ingens riversi; assembly: GCA_018344505.1. Lineage (NCBI taxonomy): Eukaryota > Metazoa > Arthropoda > Insecta > Coleoptera > Carabidae > Nebria > Nebria ingens. Next base: position 216,357 of record JADQWA010000164.1, on the reverse strand, counting down.
CTCTGTGGTGCTGCTGGTTCCCGCAGAATTAATTAAAAACGGCTTTTATAAAAATCGAAAAAAGACCAAGGCTATAGCCTTGCCGTTTTTTTGGTTCAAAAAAAAAAATCTCTCCGATTCCGGATTTTTCCGTCTCTAATTTTTGCTTGGGTCCACAGCTAGTGCGAAACCGAGCGAGAGCTCTGTGGTGCTGCTGGTTCCCGCAGAATTAATTAAAAAAACGCTTTTATAAAAACCGAAAAAAGACCAAGGCTATAGCCTTGCCGTTTTTTTGGTTCAAAAAAAAAAATCTCTCCGATTCCGGATTTTTCCGTCTCTAATTTTTGCTTGGGTCCACAGCTAGTGCGAAACCGAGCGAGAGCTCTGTGGTGCTGCTGGTTCCCGCAGAATTAATTAAAAACGGATTTTATAAAAATCGAAAAAAGACCAAGACTATAGCCTTGCCGTTTTTTGGTTCAAAAAAAAAAATCTCTCCGATTCCGGATTTTTCCGTCTCTAATTTTTGCTTGGGTCCACAGCTAGTGCGAAACCGAGCGAGAGCTCTGTGGTGCTGCTGGTTCCCGCAGAATTAATTAAAAACGGCTTTTTTATAAAAATCGAAAAAAGACCAAGACTATAGCCTTGCCGTTTTTTTGGTTCAAAAAAAAAAATCTCTCCGATTCCGGATTTTTCCGTCTCTAATTTTTGCTTGGGTCCACAGCTAGTGCGAAACCGAGCGAGAGCTCTGTGGTGCTGCTGGTTCCCGCAGAATTAATTAAAAACGGCTTTTATAAAAATCGAAAAAAGACCAAGACTATAGCCTTGCCGTTTTTTGGTTCAAAAAAAAAAATCTCTCCGATTCCGGATTTTTCCGTCTCTAATTTTTGCTTGGGTCCACAGCTAGTGCGAAACCGAGCGAGAGCTCTGTGGTGCTGCTGGTTCCCGCAGAATTAATTAAAAAACGGCTTTTATAAAAACCGAAAAAAGACCAAGGCTATAGCCTTGCCGTTTTTTTTGGTTCAAAAAAAAAAATCTCTCCGATTCCGGATTTTTCCGTCTCTAATTTTTGCTTGGGTCCACAGCTACTGTGCGAAACCGAGCGAGAGCTCTGTGGTGCTGCTGGTTCCCGCAGAATTAATTAAAAACGGCTTTTATAAAAACCGAAAAAAGACCAAGGCTATAGCCTTGCCGTTTTTTTGGTTCAAAAAAAAAAATCTCTCCGATTCCGGATTTTTCCGTCTCTAATTTTTGCTTGGGTCCACAGCTACTGCGAAACCGAGCGAGAGCTCTGTGGTGCTGCTGGTTCCCGCAGAATTAATTAAAAACGGCTTTTTTAAAAATCGAAAAAAGACCAAGACTATAGCCTTGCCGTTTTTTTGGTTCAAAAAAAAAAATCTCTCCGATTCCAAGACTATAGCTGTTCGCAAAATAGCTAACTATTATTTGTATCCGGATAACAGCAATCAGAAGATACTACTATTTTATGGATACTACTTATAAATAGAATTCACGGCGCCGTGGTTTACTCTTGATGTTCATGGCTTATTCTGCTTTGCCCTAGCGGTTAAAGCGTAGAATTTCGCTGCGATTTTAGCATCTCTTATTTTTGCGAAGTTAATATCTAGTTACTATTCATACATCAAAAGGATATAAATAAATAATAGCAATATCAAATGTACATCCATAGATACCTAATTCTGTGGACCCTTTTTCTGTGTATTATCCTGAAAATGAAAATAAAGAAAAAGGATTTCATTTCAGAACAAAACCTAATGCTATATTTTGATTTATACATTTAATTAATTCATAATACAGTTTCATTAAACACTACGTATATACACATATATAAATTGATTAATATAAGTACAAAAATCATTGTTACAAGCACAACTGTTTATAAATATAATATATTTGTCTATACTATAAATTAAGTGAAACGTAATAAATAAAATTGTTTAAACAAAACTTACAATTTCATCGTTTTCAATAATTTCTTAGATGTTGATAAAGATGTTTTCTGATTGAAAATGGATCCCCCAAAAGGTTTTAATGCAAAATATATTATTTGAAATTATGTTATGGTTTTATTTAGCTTGTGACAGTACAATTCATTTTTAAATGTGAACTACAATAATAAAAAAAATACAGTTAAGAAAAGAATTTGATACAAAAGCTTAGCACCCATAATTACAATTTATTTCATTAATTTAAGTGTTTCAATTGCTTTAATTATTCGCTCTAATTCAGTGTTAGTTTGGGATAACTTGACTTCGTTTGCTTCTCGGATAGCTTCAGGTACTTTTGCCGTATAATCTGCAGCCGTCATTGCTTGTTCGAGTTTTGATCGAATATCTACAAGCTGTTCTTGTTTCTTTTCAATCTTCTCCATTTCTTTCACTGGATCGATGAAGCCTTTCAGTAACAGATGTACCTCACATTTATCGGACACTGTTAAAATCGCACAACCCACTGGCGACTTTTGATTGAACTCAATCTTCGAGCAGTAAGCTAAAGTACAAAGACCTGAGGCGTATTTTTGCAAGAAGACTTCTTTTGAAAACAAATAAGCTATCAAAAAGAGGAAATACAATTGTAAGATAATTAAAATATTTTATTTCATTTATTAAATTACCTTCTGTTTTAATTTTATTTAGAAGATTGTAGTCGGATCTTGCTGACCTTATGGATTTAGCGATTTTCTGGACAAACGCAACTTCCTGTTCGATTGTTTCATTCTTCCAAGGGCAGTGTTCCAGTTCAGGATACGGAGCTACGCAAATGCTGGGAATGATTTCAGCATCTGAACGGGGCAGACGCTGGTACAATTCCTCAGTTATGAACGGCATAAATGGTGACAAACATTTTAAACCAAGTTCGAGACAGCGGTATAGAGTCACTTGAGCTGTAGAAATAGCAGTTGCATCGTCTGATTGGAAGACTGGTTTCAAATATTCCTAAACAAAAATCAATTCTATTTTGCTGACCATAATAATAAATAATAATAAATCAATCAATCTGGTAGTGTATTCTACACTTACTAAATAAACATCGCACAAATCATAGAGCCAGAAGTTGTAACAAGCTCCAGTAACTAAAGGAAAATCATAATTCTCAAAACCTTTATTACATTCATCAACTGTAACAGCCAATCTATTTAAAATCCATAAATCAATTGGGCTTTCATTCCCAACTAGCGTTCCATCACTTATAGTAGCTTTAAACCCGTTACCAAGATATGTAAGGGCGAATTTGGTAGCGTTCCACAACTTATTACAGAAATGCCTGTAGCCTTGAACTCGAAGAATATCTAGGTTCAGATCCCGGCCTTGACACATCGCACACAAAGCGAATCGAAGCGCATCTGTGCCACATTCAGGGATGCCTTTTGGATAATCTTGTCGTTGGCCTTCTTTAGCTTTATCGATCTCTTTTGGGTCGAGATTGCTATCATAGAGCTGCAAGTGAAGATCTTCTAAAAGAATCCCATTTATGACGTCCATAGGATCGATAACGTTGCCTAAAGATTTGCTCATTTTACGACCATGCGCATCGCGGATGATGGGATGTAAGTAGATTTCCCTACATTAATAAAAATGTCATTGTTATGACATGTACAATTTTAAATATTACACTATATTTGAATTACAGCGCACTTATCCCGAATTCTTTTTAGATTTGAAATCATTTATAGTACACATTTTCTGTTTTCAAAGACTTATAACAAATATCTCACTTGAATGGAAGTTTTCCTAGCAATGTTTGTCCAAAGAACACCATCCTAGCCACCCAGAAGAACAAAATATCGTGTCCAGTTTCCAGAAGTGTTCCAGGATAGAACACTTGCAGGTCTTCAGTATTTTCGGGCCAGCCGAAAATTGAGAATGGAAACAGACCAGAAGAGAACCAAGTATCCAGAACATCTTCATCTTGTTTTAGTGAGATATTCGATTTGTCTACGTTGAATTTTTTCGCAGCTTTCTCTAATGCTTCTTCTTGCGTACGTCCAGATATCCAATATTCGTTATCATTTTCCTGAAGAGTAAATTAACAAATTCTCTTAATTTTTGAAATACATAATTTTACAAGTGTTGCGGGAATATTTCGATTGGATGGTAAATAAAATAATATTGACAAAATGGATAACTTACCTCCTTGAAATATAAGCAGTATTAAATTTTAAAAAATGACAAATATATTAAAAAATTATTACAATGAAAAATAATTTCAATATTCTAAACTTACACTTCCTGTTGGTATTGAGCTATCATTGATTGTTACAAAATAAGCTGGGATTCTGTGTCCCCACCAAAGTTGTCTAGAAACGCACCAATCTCTGATTCCTTCCATCCAATGGAACCATGTTTTATTATGTTGTTCGGGTATGATCTTCAACTCACCCGATGTCACGGCTTCCGTGGCTTTTCTTGCCATTTCATCACATTTTACGTACCACTGCGGTTTTATCAGTGGTTCTACAACATCTTTAGACCGGCTACAAATTGGCACAACCATAGGATTGTGTTTGGTTTCAACATAAAGATTTTTTTCTTTTAATGCAGCTGTTATTTCTTTCCTACATTGGAAACGTTTCATCCCCTATAATACAAATCATTTTCTAAACATTCTTTATACCATTTTTAAAATATTTTCTGGTAACTATAAACATCATTTTAAAATCTACGTTCATTTATTTCGAGTTATCAAAATTATTGTTTATTAAATAACTCTTAATTTTGAAAGTATTAAAAAACTATTTCAAAAAAGTTTGCACATAAATAAATAATATAATAAAATAGAAAAACTCACCGTAAATTTGCCGCAATCTCCAATAATGTTACCATTATCATCAAAAATAGTAATAAACGGCAAATCATGTCGTTTACCTACTTCATAATCATTAGGATCATGAGCTGGAGTAATTTTAACCGCACCAGTTCCAAATTCTCGTTCAACAAAGTCATCACATAAAATCGGAAGTTTGCGATCACAAAACGGATGAACAACAAACTTTCCATGAAGATGCTTATACCGTTCATCTGCAGGATGAACAGCAACTGCAGTATCGCCCAACATTGTCTCAACTCTAGTAGTTGCAACTACTAGTTTCTCGTCTGACCCCTCGACTTGGTAAGCAAACAAAACTAAGACACCGAATTCAACTTTTTCTGTGTAGCCTGGAATCGATAAGAATGTTCTGCCGGGGAGTTCGATTTTATCGACTTCAATATCGGAGATTGCTGATTTCAAAGTGCATGACCAGTTGACTAGGCGTATGTTACGGTATATGTAACCAATTTCGTGTAACCGGATAAACGCTTCGGTAACTGCGTTACATAGTTTTGGATCCATTGTAAAACGAGCTCGATCCCAATCAAACGAGGAACCGATTTTTCGAAGTTGCATATAGATGCGGTCACCTTTCCTATAAAAAAGAAATGAACGCGCATTAAATACATAATTTATTATTACAAACTTTGTTATGAATGCATTAGTATTTTAAATAAATCTATATTTTTTCCAGAATTCAAAGCTGAAGACTTACTCATTTCTCCAATTCCACACTTTTTTTATGAACTCTTCTCTACCTACATCATGTCTAGTTTTTCCCTCTTCTCGCAATATTTTTTTCTCAACTACAACTTGAGTAGCAATACCAGCATGATCGCAACCGGGATTCCATAAAGTTGTTTTACCTTTCATCCGATGCCTAACAATATAAAAAATAGCAAAATCTAATACATTCATTTACTAAAATGTCAATATATATATTAAAAAAATAAACATTATTCTAATGATTTATTAAATCGATAATACTAAGGAAAATTAAAAATATATATATTATTTTCTTATTGATAATAGTCGCATTAATGCATAGTGTTAACCGAATATGTACGCGCATTCGACTGATAGCCGGAAACTGTAAATATTAATAACGTACTTACCACCTCGTAATTGCATCTTGAATTGAATTAGTTAAAGCATGGCCTAAATGTAAAGATCCAGTAACATTTGGTGGAGGAATAACCATCATAAAAGTTCCTTTCGGATTCGGTTCTGATACACATTTTCTCTAATAAATTAGAAATAATTTAAAAAACATCATAAATTAAATAATAAATAAACTTACTCCATATTCTGGTTTAAAAAACCCTTGCTTTTCCCACCAACTATACCAAGCGGCTTCCACATATTTAGGACTGTATGCATCTGGCATGGAACATGTTATATCCTTCTTATCACCCGGTTTTGTTTCAATAGTATAAACAGCGCTTTCTTTAGGTTCTTTATCTTTCTTTTTATCCTTCTTCTACAAGAAAATCACAATGAAAATAAGGAGCTTCAAAGACATATGGTACAAATATACCTCAGAGCTCTCTTTTTTTGGCTGAGTACTGAGTTTATCTTGCTTTTGTTTTAATTTATCTAGTTTCGCTTGTTTCTTTGCTTCCTTTTCTAGCTGTTTTGCTGATTTTTCAGGCGCATCACCGTCGTTTTCCATCATTTTCGTTTCTGTTGCATCAGCCATGGTTGATGACATGTGAAAGGATCTGCAAAGAACTTTTTGGTTACGTTCACAATTTTTGACGTATGAAGGTCAACGTGTTCAACATTTTGAGAGCTGCAAAGTCTGTATTACACCCAACTTGATTCAAAAATCTAAATTATATCTTTGCTCTTTTTGTACTTATTACTTTAATTGGGACTTGACATTTAAATATCAGAAACAACTTATATGTAAGAGTTTATTATTAAAGCATAATGCTTTTTTTATTATCGAGAACTTTATATTAGATAGCAAAATCAATGTTCCCAATTAAATGTTACTCACTTCTATCTATTCTAAATTGGATATATGATAAAAAAGTTGCAATTAGAATAAATATTAATAAAGAAATATATTTAAATTAATTTGCTTTACTATAAAACAATTTATTCGATTTTTTTTACACTAGACACAAGGAAATACATTGAACTTTGTTAATGTAATGCTTTGTTCACAATGTACAAATTTACAACACAAATTTCAAACAAGTTTTGTCGACAAATTTCACTAATTTCTATCTATTTTCATGATTTTAAGACACTTGTATAGCTGACTGAAAATACTTATACATTTGGTAGAAGTGAATAAAAATAAATAAGCATTTCTTATAAAATATTAAAATTATTTTGACTAAAAATTATAAAACGTCTACAATAGGAAATAAATAGTAAATAGTTGGACAGATTTATGAAATATTGATCACACTAGAAGAAAATAACGTGCATCATACGTTATGAACTTTGCTTTTTGTCGTTTGCACTAATGGTGCACTGTCTATTGCAGTTGTAACAGCTTGTTGGATTTTGCAATTTTGTAAAAATACATTGATGGCATGATAGTAGCCTTGCAACGTCCATGTTTCGTTGTGCGTTCCGGCTGCAAGTTGCAACAACTGTTTCCGCTCACTTCCGCACCGCGTATGTAATTCCACCATCATCCGTGGCGGGACTAACGTGTCAGATAAACCGGATATGAATAAACTCGGTTTGGATAACGATGCTATTTTGTACACTGACAGGAACTTCAAACAAAATATATTAATTAGCTCAAATTGATTGCTGATTTAAAATAGAAATACATAAATGTATCTTACTTTATTTTTGTAAAATATCAAAGGTAGATACTGTAGCATACGCCAACTCAGTAACACTTTTGCCATTTCCGGTATACTAGTAAAAGTATTTTCAACAATTAAACACCAAATTTTACTAGCATACTCTGGTCTACATGCGAGATCAATCGCAACAGCACCACCTATAATTAAAATATCTAAATAAATATATAATTAATTTAATTCGGCATACATCTTACCTAAAGACCTACCGAACACTATGATCTCAGAATGATTAATATCATTCCGCGAGCTTAAATAATCTAAACAAGTACAAGCATCCGTATACAATCCTTCTTCGGTAGGGTTTCCCTCCGAAAGACCATAACCGCGATATTCTAACATTAAAATATTACAGCACAAATTATTGTATAAGCCTAGCACGTTTTGTAATCGATGGCCCATATTCCCTGCATTGCCGTGCAAGAACACAATCGTGGGAGATGAACGCATTCGTTCTGGTGCTTGTTTGATCAAAAACATATGTATCATTGTCCCATCACTACTGCGAACATGTACATTTTCATACGGTAATCCATACATGGATGGAATCGGCACAAATACTCTGGAATGACTTGGTAATTCGGGATGATACAATAACTTATCTTCCGCATTGTATAAGATACCTTAAAGCACAAGCTGTTAACATACCAAGAAGATTGGAAGACATTTTTTTTGGTTATTACCTGTAGCCGCAAATAAAAGTAGAAAAAATGCTAGTAAACCACCGTATAAATAATAAAGTAAAAAACATATTACGAATGTAAAACCGGAAAATGCCCACAAATGCATTGCGTAAGTGGCAAATTTTAATAATATTTGTGTCGAATAACCTCCCATTACTTGACCATCTTTATTGTACACGTTTTATTAAAACATAATATCCATCACAAAATAAATATAGATAAGGGCAATATTATAATATGCATTTTTTTGTACATATATATATTATAATAGTAAAATTGACTTAAGTGGTTTATATTTGTTTAAAATGCATTTGTTGATTTTATTAGTGTAAAATTGACATAAAACAGCTGTTATTCTACAAAGGAAATAAAAGGAAGCATACAATTATCCTCAAATATATTTAGCCCTAATAAAATTTTCGACATCGACTCCGAGGCTGCGTTCTACAACTAAATTCGATTGAAAGCCGGATTTAATCTAGAAAACAAACCATTAACAAGTCATTTTTAAATATTGATATTCTTGTTTTTGTTGGTTTTAAAGCATAAATATTACTTATAATTACATTTAGGTAAAATTAATATTACAGAATTCAATTTACTTTTATGGCAAATCATAATTTTTAAATTTAGAATTAGAAAATTTCAAGTTAGAGGAAAATCATGAAAATTTATCATTTGCATTTTTCATACAGCAAATTTACGAATTTTACAGCTTTAAAATTAATTAATATATATATATATACGAAAATTAATATAAGCAGAACAATAATAGAATTACTTACTGAGAAATAAAACATGTATATATTTATGAAAATATAATATTGTTAAAAAAACGCAGTCATCAGCTGTTTTGCCTTTATTGTTTATTGAAGGTGTAAGTTTGTGATTGGTAGTCGACTCCACCTACAAAAATGGACTTTTAATCGTCATTTTAATAAATATTTAGTTTAAATTATTAGTTCATCCATCATTATAATACATTTCATTGTCGATAGGCATGTAAATTTAAAATAACGAGTGTGTTATCTATTACACAAGACAAATCATTGAAAAGTCGACTGTACAGCAATACATGTAAATAGACGTTTTGACAGATAACGTTGACACGCAATATGTTTTTATCGTTTCGGGATTTTAAGCGATTTTCTTGACAATAGTTGTTAACATTTTAAACAATAATTTAACGAAATTCAGTCGTAAAATGGTTTGGGTTCGGTTTTGTTTTATTTGCCACATTCTAGTCATTGCAGTGTTTACTTTGTTATTACCATCATGTAGTTGTACAGATAAACCTATGTCTAAAGAAGAACGACAGGAACTAAAGTACGTAACAAGTAGTTAATATTTCAGCGACATAGAATTGTAAACTTTAAAATTGTAGGGAGGAAGCTCGTGATATGTTTTATCATGCATATCGAGCTTATATGGAAAACGCTTATCCTGCGGATGAACTTATGCCCTTAAGTTGTAAGGGCCGTTATCGAGGTCTCGGCCCAAGTCGAGGGGACATTGACGACTCAATGGGAAAGTAAGATTAGCCACTTTATTCATAGTTTTTATATATTTTAAAAATATATATATATATATTTCTAGCTTCTCTTTAACACTTGTTGATACTTTGGATACTCTTGTGATTCTCGGAGATTTTGAAGAATTTGAACATGCTGTTAAACTCGTAATTCGAGATGTTTCATTCGATAACGACATAGTTGTTTCGGTTTTCGAGACAAATATACGAATGCTAGGGTATGTTAATCATAATCTTATACACAATTAAATAATGGTCAATGTTCAAAAAAATATTTTAAATATTGTTAATTTATAGTGGTTTACTTTCGGCACATATATTAGCGGAATATTTCCAACAACGAGCTAGTATAATGCCATGGTACAAAGGAGAGTTATTGAATATGGCAAAAGATTTGGGGTATCGTTTGTTACCGGCTTTTAACACTACTACAGGCATTCCATATGCAAGAGTAAGAATTTGTACAATTTGCTTCACACTAAACAATCTAAATAGAACATTTTTTGTCATTCATTTGTTTATTGCAAAATTTGTTTATTTTCAAAACAAAAATCAAATTCAGCGTAATTCAATATGTTTATTTGGGCAATTTAATAAAAGTATACAACTAATTAAACATTTATTTTTGTTGTTTGGCATAATATAGTAATGTTAAATTAATTACGTGGGGAATTCTAAAAACAATAGATAAGCATATACATTATCAATAATTAATATTTATGTATATATTTATCTACCACACAATTTGTTTGCTTGGTTTACTAACCAAAAGAGAAAACATAAAATGGCATTGCATAGAGCAGTTATGAAAAAAATCGTTTAGAAATACTGATATTTAAATGAAACCCATAAATTTAAAGTAAAATCCAATCAAAATTGATTCGTCATTTTTTATATTAACCTACTTTGCAATTACGCAATTTACATAAACTTTATCCAAGGTTCCATTATCAAATTCACAATAATTGAACACTACACGAAAATAACATGTAATGTACGAAAATGAATTGCCTATGATAGAGTATATTAATCTATAAGGTTGAAGTTTACATGTTATGTAATTGTAGTGTTTAATGCGTTATGCTAATACAATCGATTTTAGATAAACTTAAAGCACGGCATAAAAAATGACAAATTAGACGCTTTTCGAGAAACATGTACTGCTTGCGCAGGTACTATTATTTTAGAAATGGCGGCCTTAAGTCGACTTACGGGTGAGCCTATTTTCGAGGAAAAAGCACAAAGAGCCATGGATGAACTCTGGAAAATGCGACATCGCAGTTCCGATCTAATGGGCACAGTTTTGAATGTACATTCAGGCGATTGGGTACGGAGAGATTCAGGAGTAGGCGCCGGAATTGATTCATATTATGAGTATTGTTTGAAAGCCTACATTTTACTCGGTGATGATAAATATTTGACAAGATTTAACAGACATTATTCAGCGGTTATGAAATATATTAGTCAAGGGCCCATGTTGTTAGATGTACATATGCATAGACCGCACACGAATTCCAGGAATTATATGGATGCATTACTAGCATTTTGGCCTGGACTTCAAGTTTTAAAAGGTATATAATCAAAGAACACTAGTATAATTTATATACCTATTATTAAAAATGAATATTCCAGGAGACATAAAACCAGCCGTAGAAACGCACGAAATGTTATATCAAGTAATGCAACGTCACAATTTCATCCCAGAAGCATTCACCACGGATTTCCAAGTCCATTGGGGCCAACACCCTCTAAGACCCGAATTCTTAGAATCTACTTACTTTCTGTACACCGCCACAAATGATCCGTACTACTTGCAAGTCGGCAAAAATGTCTTAAAGTCCTTACAAAAATACGCTCGCGTTTCATGTGGGTATGCAGCAGTCAACGACGTGCGTACTGGCAAACATGAGGATCGCATGGACTCGTTTGTACTTGCTGAAACGTTCAAATACTTGTTCTTATTATTTACGGAACCGGAGGAGTTAGTTTTAGATCTAGATGAATTTATTTTTACCACCGAAGCACATTTGCTACCACTTACACTTGCTACGTATTCCAATTCGTCAAAAACTACGTTCGAGCACGAAGATCTTGATGATTCAGAGTTTTCCCGATCGTGTCCAAATAGTTTGCATTTGTTTCCCGAGTCGGTGCGCAAACCGCTCAAAAATATGGTCGATGGTGTTTGTCCTAGAAGGCTTGCGAAGAGACGACTAACCGCGGCGGAGTTTCAAGTTTCGAATTTGAATCATTTGAAAATTATTAAAGATATGGGAATTAATATAGTTGCATTGAACGATGGAAGAATCCAACTTTTGCATACATTTTCAAGTGTAAGTAATAATTATCGAAATTATAAATGTATCCTCAACTATTAAAATCATAGGCACGCTCACCTCCCGATGCTGAAGAAGGTCTTCTCTTTATGCAAGAAATGGTGGAGTTATCCAAAGTTCAATCCCAGCAACCAGACGCTCTACCTCAAGCTGTCTCGTTTATAATGCGCGACTCTAGTGGCATCGAAAGAAAAATGATCGTCCGCGCTGGGCCAAGCCATTTTGGACCAGAACTCCAAGGGGACCAGAAAGTTACGGGCGGCGTAGTGTTCGCGCAACCATTCCGAGTATGCAGTGAATTGTTAAACAGTGATCGCGTTAAAGGGAGCATCGTTATCATGGAACGCGGCGATTGCATGTTCGTGGAAAAAGCGCGTAAAATCCAAAAAGCAGGCGCACTTGCGGGTATCGTAATCGATAATACACCGGGTAGTTCATCTGCAACCAGTCCGATGTTTGCGATGTCCGGTGATGGCAATGATGATATTATAATACCTGTTGTGTTTTTATTTGCACAAGATGCAAATAAGCTGTTGTTAGCTTTGACATATAATCCGACTGCTGAGGTGACGATTGGGGAGTTTAAATCAGATAAGGCGATGCCATCCAGTAGTGAAGAGTCTATGTTCCAAAAGTTGAAAATATCCGTCCAAGATTTTTTGACCAAACACACCGGTCACACCTTTACAAAAACAGTTACTGTTAAAGACTTAACGGCGACTATCACTCAAGATCAGATAGAGATCAATCAAACACCATCCGACGATAATATCGTCACTGAAACCTTATACACCCAATGGAAGATAATCCGAATTGGACTATTTACACTAATGGGAAACAACAACAAAGAATTCGTAACTCCAACTTCAGTTCTAAGAATTTATTACAGAACTTTAAGTGGTGCAACAGAAGAGGAAATAGCACAAGACGATTTAGTGAAACAAACAAAATGGTTGTTAAACGAACTATCAATTGAATTAAATAAAAATAAAATCACTACTGTGTCAGAGAATTCGGATAAACAAATCATTGATTTGGTACCGAATAAAGAAGTTTTATTAGAGTTACTAAATTTCAAAGGAACTTCGTCGAAAATACGATTAGAGAAAATACATTCACTATTAGAATCAATTAACGAGTTAGAAAAGACAATTATTAAAGAATTGGAGCGACGTGGTAACGATGATTTAATTGTTAGTGATGAACGCAAGAATAAGGTTATATCAGATATTAGTGATGATAAAGAACGGAAAAAAGCTGAGGAAATCATCACCAAACGGAGGTTTACATCGAAAGATGAATTGTGATTGGGGACTTAAATAAATTAATATGAACAATAGCGGTTTATAAAGACATCACATTTGGTTGTTTCTAATGATTTCTTTATACGTTTTTAACTGTAACTGTTGCCCTGCCCTACACCAACATTAAAAACATAACTCAAAACAAACAAATAAATAATATTTCAAGTTACTTATACTAAAGTTAATTCGTCTTACACCGTTCAACACAATTTTACTTTATTTGCAAAATAATTAACGAACAACTTGCTGCAATACAAATAAACCTCAAAGTTTATTATTATTATTTTGAAATTAACCTTAACTTACCTTTTCAATAATAATTTAAATGTATGTACACTAAATTTAAAAATGTTAAAAACGTAAAAAGAACTAAAATATATTTACAAATCTGTTATTTATAGATCTTTATACATAATTTTACTATTATTTCTAAATTTATTTAATATTCAAAATAAATCCTGTCTACTAGAAATATAATAAATATATTTTCCATTTTTATAAAAAATGTAATGTTTCATTTTCGGTATGAATCAAGACTTGCGCCAGTGAAACTCGTGTATAAATGTGATTTATATTTTTTGGGCTGTATTTAAGTGAATATTAAATGTTTTTGTTGTGATTTATTTTTAAAGGAAAAGTTTTATTTATTATTTGTTGTTCGTGGGTTTAAAACGATAACGAATTTTAGTTTTAAGATTTGAAAAGGTACAGGAAGCTGTAAATTAATTGTATATTTAAAAAAGTAAAGAAATATATTAAATACTACGGTCTAAACAAGAGCATTGTATAGGAAAACTGCTACCGTTAAAATGTCAGCATACATTTTTTTTAAATAATGTGTTTGTGTATGTATAAATGAAATTTGGTTAAAATAAATGTCACATGCCATTTGTACTGTAGCCTATTTCTTAAAATGTAAAAAAGATATTTTTGCAATTAATGCAGTCATTGTAAATAAAAAAAATCGCCAATGTTAGGTACATATCTTGAAAAACTGTAAATTAAATTTATAAAATTAAAAAATACATTGTAAATATATTATGTAAAATTTATTTTACAGAAAAACTTGCACAAGTTATGTACAATCATATTTTTCCTTTCTTTAATATTATATTCCTTTATAACCGACAATATATATATAAAAAAATTACCAGTTAAACACAGTTTTAGCATTTCTTCTTTACACTAATAAAAAATAATAACAAAATACACATATTACAACGAATAGTAAAATATTGCAATAACTTATTATAATAGTAACGAAAAAATAATAATAACTATACATTTATAACAACATATTTTTATATAAACCATTATTTTGCAGTAGTTAAAGCTAAAACTGTGTTTTACATATTGAAACTATATAATAACTATTGGTTCGATGTGAGATAATTATAAATATTGCTCTGAATAAAACTTATTTTAAAAATGTTTAGAAAAATCGTTTTAAAAATGGCTAAAATTCGTTGTTATAATAAAGTTTTTTTATTCTTGTTATGAACATTTGTACCACTCTTCTCTTAAATATGAAACCAAGCTAAAATACGATTATTCGCAGAAAATCTATTGTGTTTGGGTAGTAAAGTCATTACTGTGTTAAACTTTGCTTTAAAAAACTATAGTGGTACAAATGGACATTAAACATAATAAAAGAAACTAGAATGGTGATTAAATATCTCACATCTTAAAATATTTTAATTAACATTGTGCAAGATTCAAAAGGACATTTAGTAAGTTTGTATATTTGCATTGATAATTGCATTTGATTTCAATTAAATAAATAAACTAACGCGATTTTTGATCTCAAATTATAGTTGAAAACGCAGGACACCTTAAAAAAATTAACATCTTTATTTGAAGTCGTTTTATTTTTGCATTGTAAGTCAGTCTTTCGAGATTTTTTCCAAAAACTCGTCCGAATATGTATATATAAAAACCCGAGCACTTCAAAATTTATAAATGTAAAATTTGTTTTATAAATAAAAATCTTGTTTTTTTTTCTAAACTTCATTCCAGTTGTCTAAATTCATGTTTAAAATTTTCTTTATTTATTTATTTACAAAATTGTACTAGAGAAAAACTGTCAATTTTTTTGGAAGATTTCGTTTATTGATGTGCCAGCCATCTTGGAAGGAAAATAATAAAAAATCGTCTTTATTACGAAGGGGGGCAGGGGGGAGTTAATCACTTATAAACTACGAATTAACAACAACCAACAAAAAAAGTATTAGAGGGGAGAATAACCAAAACCGAATGATCAACACCTCACAAGACGCGATTAAAAAACACTTCATTTTATTTTCAATAATAGTTTTAACTATTTATAGTTACGCAAAGTTTTATTTTATTATTCTTTCTTACCGTTTATACGTTTATAATCGGTGAATAGAGTTCTCATATCAGCTAGAGCTCTTTCTATTTGTTTGGCAAATCGGCCGCAACTCTGCAATTTGATAAACATTGCAATACGATTATGTTTCATAGAAGTTCAAAATGATTGGCAAATATTTATAAGATTTATCCTAATTAAAAAGCAACTCACTTTGTGATTTAAATTACAAATAACCTCATATTCTGATAATTTCTAACGAGATTTTTAAATTTTTTTTATTAAAATTATTCCAAACTTCTAGTTATATCTACATAAATCGATTGTTTCGATTATATGCAAATGTTACTTGCAAAATGAACGACGCGTCTCTATTTAAGTGTTGAATATTTACTTTAAAATGTAATAATAAATTAAATGTTACTATGAAAACTACTTTGTTCCGTATATATATTTTTTTTGAAAAATATATCAAATGTATATAATTTGAATAAACACTTACACAATTATTTCCTTTTGTTTGATTAAGCTATAACATACCATAAAATAATTATTCATTCAAATAATTCCGAAAATAATCACTGTTGAAAGTATAAACGTTTCATAACAATAGCAATTTGATAAAAAGACGTATCTAATTTCCAAGGGTAATACCATCCACACATTACCTAAACGTATTAGAAAATATGAGAAAAATAACTTACCGTTTGCTCCGAAGTGCGTTTGTTAGATATATGGAAGAAGAGTAGATCTTCACCGGCAATTATGTACGACACGCCGTATCCATCATCGGCAACCGGACCGAATCCACCGCCTGCTGATATGCAGTTGGGATGCCGGGTTAAATCCATACGGTTTGTTTGGCCATGTGGTGTTTGTGACGTAGATAACCGCCAAGGTTCACTTAATACTTTGTTCAAGAATGGTGAGTCGACTTCAAGATACTTGGAGACGACGTACAGACAAAATAGATGACGATCAATACCCTTGCCGCACATAGCGTCTTGGTAACCAATCTAAAACAAAGAGATACATTATTTATTTCGATTGTGTTCAATTTTAATCATTTGTTTACATGATATTAAGAGAATTTTTTAGTTAAGACTCATTTTAAATCAGAAGAAACAATTTTAAATGTGAATGCGCTGAATAAATGTAGTATATCAACTTATACTAAAGAATATGCTTATTGCAATTATAGTGCATATATAAATATGTATAGGCCTAGTAGTGGAAATTAGAACTATTCAAAAATATACTACATAAATATTTGTGTCATTATATGTTATACCAGAATATATATTTAGTAATCTAGAAGTTACTTACTTGATGTTGTTGACATGCATTTTGTAATAAATTTATACGTTCTTCGGTTGTGATTTTGCTGTTGTCCATTGCTTTCACCCACTCGGCTGATTCTATAGTACAAGGTCTAACAGTTTCTGTGCGGCCTTCTCGATACAGCCTCGTCATAGATGCCTCATAAGTTAAACTGAATTTACCCGCATCACGATAATACGCTAATTGTAGGGCCATTTGAATAAACGCGTCAGGACTTACTCGACACTGTTTCATAAAACCTTTAAATAAAATACAACTATGTAGGTGTAGCTGCTTCATATATACTCGCTATAGCTAACCTTTGCCGTATGCGTCATGTAAATAGATTCTAAGATCGATATCTTCAATCAATCCTTTAACAACTGTAATTGACTTTTGAATAGCATTATGGCAATCATTTTCGATTTTCCATTGCAATCTGGTTGGTTTTGGTGGAGTTATTTCAACTGCACCAACAGTATTTCCCTTTTCATCGTATCTATATTTTTAAATATGGATATTTGTAGAATTTTTATTTGATTTGTAAAGCCAAAACTAATATGCAATATCTAAGCTTATTTACAAAATGAGAATTTTAAAATAGTGCTGCTACAGCTTAGGCAAAGAAACAAATAAATAGCTCAAGATAAAGCTAAAAACAAACATACTTTTATGCTAAATTGGAGACTATTCCAAATAGATTTAAATTTTAAAAATTAATATTAAAGATTTACAATTTTAAACAAAATTTCCAAACCTTTTAAAATACAGACCTTTTTGGGTTTATATCGGTCATTAACAAATATTAATCAAAAAGTTATTAAATAAAATAAAAATTGCATTAATCAAAACAAAATATTTTCAAACAAGTAGTTATTAAATTACTTACAGATTATTTTTTTTATTATTAAAATCAAAAAAATTAGCAAAAACATCTGTTACAAACATAAGTTAAGTAACTTTAAACCATGATTATTAGTTAGAAATTGATGGATTTGGTTAAATACACAAAAAATATTAAAAACAAAATAAAAAGTTAAAAACATAAATTTACCGATCGTATAACTCGTCACCAATACAATGTTCCCATAAATGTCCCATGACGGGTGCATCTGCCCTACAAAGTACCAAGAACGAAAAATAAAGGTTAAACTTGAAATGCTACAATCATTCATACGATTGATTCGATGCAAAATCAAATCAAACAAAACATAGAAAAAGCAATAGAGAAGAATTAATAAAATTACCGAGACCGCACGTGCTAAGGCAACTATATAAAAAAATAAATAGAATAAATATGAGATGAATGTTCTGTTTTACCGGCCAAGAGTGTCTTCATCAACGATTATTAATTCCCAGATATGTGACATTATTGCTGCGTCCGCCCTATAAATGGTGCATTGGTTCAAAATTCTATGTTTAAATATATTTTTAATAAATAAAATACATGTGCAAAAGTTTTAACCGTCCAATAGTGATGGCATTATCTAAATTTGATTATATTGTTGCATAATTTTAAATTATGTAATGGTAGTATTTGTAATCACCACTAGAGAGTAAAGCTCTATGAACCATGGGTTCTAATCAAAACATAAATAAAATTGTAAATCATAAAAATCAAACAATGTTTTCCTTGAAATAGTAAAAAATTACACTGATAAAAATAATATTAAATAAAATAAATTTCATATCTTCATAACGATTACTCAATATTAAAACATTATTTGAATAATGTACGAAATTAAGAAAATCTTTGGCGATCCTAAATTGAAGCAGTAAAAAGACTATTTATATATGAAATATGCATAAAATGAAGTAATTAAATATAACACATTTAACTAAAAAAATCACACTAGAAATATATATATATATATATATATATATATATATATATATATATATATATATATAAATTTAAAAAAAATATTTGAGAATATAATAATTCTTACCAAGAATGTTCAGCATTGAATCCAATCTGAAATAAAAATAAATAAAAGTAAAAATAATATTAGTAATCAATAAAAATAAATAAATGAACTTACCCTTCCATTGCTGCCAATGCACAAAGTAAACGACTTATCAAACCACCTATCATGTCCTTTTCCATGAAGTAATACTTTTCCATAAATATCCAATTTTTCTGGATGAGCCTAAAATAAAACAACAACTTAAAACCTAAACTGATTTCACCAAAAACTAAAAGAAATGGTGCGATTTTGAACCAATTCATAAACCTGTA
Source organism: Nebria ingens riversi (assembly GCA_018344505.1). Classification (NCBI taxonomy): domain Eukaryota; kingdom Metazoa; phylum Arthropoda; class Insecta; order Coleoptera; family Carabidae; genus Nebria; species Nebria ingens. The sequence goes on along the minus strand of JADQWA010000164.1, from coordinate 196,978 downwards.
AACATATAACTATTCGATTTAAAATAATTCATCAGAAATGTTATGATTTAATGAGAGAAACAGATTTTAAGCATAAGTCAGAATCACACCATAAATGAGTATTTTTTGGAATACTCACAATATCAACTAAGGATAATGTTCAGGATAAGGAAAAGGTTTTTAAAACATCTGAAACAAAAGTTACTGTTGTGTTGTGTTTCGTGTTAGTAAAATTGTTTATTCGATTTTACCTTGTCGAATTCGTAAGGAACGTCATCGAGAGCAACAATGAATGCTGCTTTTTCGATTGTGTCAAGTGACGTTTTGTTAACACCTTTGCTGAAAAATTGCTGTCTCGTTTGTGCCCAATGTGTCCGTTCACCGCCAGTCAATGCAGCTATCTCTACTTCACCCGGTAATGGTTCAGAGTCATCATTTAATATCATTTCAATTTGTCTACAAATCGAATAAAATTATGTATAGATTGAAATGGAAAATATATAATCTAACGTGAATACTTACTCTTGGATTTCGCATGGTTTTAAAATCCTTCCTTTATAGATACACACTCTATAATATCGTCCTTTATTATATACAACAATATGATTCGAATCATCATAATGAACAATTTTATCCGTTTCGGCTCCAGGTATTCGAGTCGTGTTAAAGACACGTTCATATTGCCAGGAACATAGCGGTACGAAACCCTGGACCATGATTGGTTCGAGTTCTTGACGCTCGAGCAGTCGTCTGTAGTGCAAACATGAATAAATGACGGATGCTGCACGTGCAGCTTGTACCGTTGTCGGTTGCATGAGAATTGCGTCGATGCCATAGAAATTGGAATTTACCATAAGCGGAGACCGACCGCGTAAGTAAACATACTCTTCCCACCAATCGGATACGTAATTACTCGACCACCATGATTTCAAAGTGAGGTAACGTTGCAACTTCACGCCAATACCGCTTTCAAAATCTTTTGCTAGTTGTTCCATGCCTTGGTAGTTAGTATCGTCTAATAATGGTCGTACACTTCGTAAATACTGTTAAGGAAATTTGGATTTATATACATATTTATATATTAGGTCTAATTCATAGCAAAATAAAAAGAACAAATAAGTTAAATGAAAAATGCTATTTGGTGAGATCTTAGTACGTAAGAGTATATCAAATTATTATTCTATACTATTTTTCAAACTTTTTCCTAGTGTGGAGTCTTATGAAATATTATTATTATAAATTCAGTCAATGACCAAGTCATTCAAATCATCTTCGTTGGAGAATCATGATAAGTAATACATTTTTAATAAACACATATTTCTACATTAAATGGTTGATAACTACTCGCCAACACAAAATAAGATGCGTTCGGTTATTGCAACGCGTACTGCTAAATGGGAAGAAAAGAGTACGGCTCGTGACGTCACACGCCGCTATAGCATGATGATATATTGAGCATCGTCGCATGCCTTACTCTATTCTTCGCACAAAGTGCACCACTCTGCATTTACCGAACGCAACTAATGTATACCGACTCACGATATATATTTATAAACTGTCATATTTTTGTGGTATGATACGTGCTATAATGTATATATACCAACTTTAGTTATAAGTGTGAATAGTGACAACGTTGTGCAGTTTTCGCCCATAAGAAAAGCATTGCCTTTACCTACCACACTGCCATAAAGTGTGAAATATAGTATAGATGGCAGTGGTAGTACCCTTGTGAACACAGCACCTATCTTGGTTCTTATATCTCAACAGATATACGTCTAACAAATTCAAAACGATGTATCTTTTTAAATAAGTTTTTATTTTATTTTCTCATATTATTATTAGAATTAGTAGAAAAGTATATTGTGAAAAATCGTTTAGAGTAATACAATGTTGATAGTAATATTTCGAAAAACCTTAAAAGTGTTAAATATTGCTAAGTAAAACTTACTCTAGTCATAGTGTCATGTAATCTTGGTAATGGTAATCTGGGTAACGATCCTTGGAAACTATACAATCGAGGTGTATTCCATCCACTTAAAATTCTAACAAACAAAATCCACAGTTTCGTCGGTATAGAAATTGATCGGCCTCGACCACGTTGTTCATACATCCAACCTTTATACATTAGCAAAAGTTTTAGCGAATATCGTAACGCGAATATAGCTGTTAACCATAGAATTAATGTAATCACTGTACACCCGACGAGTTGCCACGTCACCGAATCCCTAAAATAAAAATATTATTTATGAGTTTATAAAATATCAGTGCGTTAATAGATTTGATTACGCACCCGGGCAAATATGGCATCATTTTATTAACTAGATCATAAGGCACTTTAAATCCTGAGAAGTGTATCGCAGATGTGATGCTGATGAAGAGCCACAGGCTCCACAAATGGCCTGGATACACTCCATTGTGAATACTGTTCTATAATGTCAAGAATTACATATTTTATATAAGTTTCTGTTAAAAGTAAACAAATAGGATAGGATTTTTGGTTCTATATAAGTTTATAACCTTGAAAAGAATAAACAATTTTATATGGTCTATATAGTGTTATAGACATTTCTATATAACATACAGAATAGCATTATTAGATGATTAAAGGTTTTCTGTCTTAAATATTAAATGTAACGAAATAAAATTGTTAGGAATAGACTCAATGATTTTACACACAAAAAGTGTAGTTCAATTAAGCGCCACGAGAGCCTTATGTCTATAACTAATAAACTATGATTTTTATAATATTATTTACCAATAAATGTCCTAACATTAAATTAGAAATATTCGACTATCTCCCGATTTTAAATAAGAATACTATACAAACATTTAAATTTGAATCCTCAACTCAATTAAACCCATGGTTAGTTATTTTAACAAATTACTTATTAATAAAATGGGGTGATTAAGAATAACGGCATATAATAACGCGATAAAATCAGTGGTGAAAGTATTATTGAATTATTTAGATAAACAAAGAGAAAGTCGAGTGGAATACTTCAAGCCAGAATGTTAAAAATGAGAAATTTCCAACAGGGCCATAAATAAAGTAACTTTCAAAAAATATTATTATTTATTATTATATTTTAAACGTTGTGACGTGTATGTATTACATACTTGAAATCTAGCAAGACGTTTCTTCCAGGATCTGATACCAGATTGCCAGACAAGATGCAATACTTCTCTATCAAAATTCACATCCCATCCTTCGTGGGTGATGGAGAATGAAAATGCTACAGCTGAATGGGCTTCTGCCATGGCGACTCAGTTAAAAATCTGCAATAGAATAGATAATATTTAAAGTGATTCATGACGATTAAACATCGCAATAATTGATTAGGAGTGGGAAAATACCATTATTGATTTATTAATATGTATAGTTATATGAAAAATTCATATTTCTAAGAATACTAAGTTGTGTTTGTAGTGGTAGAAAAATTACAACAAAAGAAAATGTTTTAAGTTTAATTTTAGTTTAAGAAACATATTTAAGGAGTGTCGAAAATAGATATCTAGGGAAAAAATGCATATAATAATAATAGAGTATAATCATATAAGAAGTTTTTAAAAAATCTAGCACGTGTATCAAAATAAATAAAAAGATAACCTTTTATTTTTATGGCGTAATTCAATATAAATTATCACGTAATAACTTAACGTAAATGATATCGATTTAATCAATGTTGACATATATTTTATTAAAAACGTGTTTTGATAAAACTATAATGAATTTTAACATAAATGCAAAATTCTTTCCCCTCGCTAACAAAATACGAACGTATATACATATGTAGCTGTGGAACCGTGAATATCCTTGCTTTAAATATTCTAAATATAGTTACAAACGGCGTTACTACTTCTCTAATAAAAATATTGTTTAGGAATAATTTAAATACAAAATCAAATATAGCATTTTAGTAAATAGTTATTCTATATGTACATCCTTTAAGTTAAACTAGTTGTTTGAAAGAATTTATCGTTCTTAAATCTTAATATTTTAGAGTTAAGAAGTTATTTTGGAGAGAAGGGTAGAGAAAAAATGGTAAATATGTTTAACTAGGTAATAAGCATAAATAAGAACATTATTCTAATAATAATGTAAAATATATTACCAAGGCCAGAACTATTTAAATAATAATTAATTTAAATTTGCAATTAGATATCTTCATAATAGAAATAATTAAAAATGAACTTTACTATTTAGTCTTTATTAGAAATTTTAATCAATTTCACACTATTGTACCTAAATGTCTAATATGTTTACATTTACTAATAGGATGATTTATAAACGTTTTTTTTTCTTCAAATATTTACTAGTTTCTCAACTATGAATCAAATTGTTGAAATATATGGGAAGCAAATAGTGGAAAAGATTATTATTATTTACATATTATAGTTTTTGCAATGATTGTCAAGGATGTTTATGATTAACAATAGAAAATAATAGTTTCACACATTAACCTAAAGTATGTTTGTTTATGTAATAATTTAGATACTAACAAATCTAGAAGTTTTAATAGATAAATAAAAATATGATAGGGCTACGTTTTATTGGCTTTACCAAGTACAGAAAGTATTCTTAATGAAGTCTTAGTTGCACGAAAACTACTTTTAGATGCTTCGATAGATAGGGTTTTACATTTTGGAGCACTGGCGCGAAATTCCAAAGTAACTAGATCCCTATAGCGTCACCACATAGCATCATAAATTGTCATACATGCCTATGGTAGTCACATTTAATATATAAATATAGTCCAATCATATTACAAAAGAAGTAAAGTCAAGGACCTTGTCTATTTATCGATGATACATATGAACACTTGTAAACGACAAATAAAACAAAAAAAACGTGTACAGCAGTCAAGTAATGTTCAAATGTATTGAAGCAAATATTTTGTAATTATTAGAAATGCTTTACGCATCCAATTTCGCCAGTTCCAGAAATAGCACGTACTAATTAACAAGCGTAACAACAAATATATTCAGAACATATGTTTTATTTGTGATAAAATGCATCAACTATTGTCTATTGTTCATGTTTATCATGATTTATAAAAGAACATACAACATATCACACACGATTGTATCAATTGTAGCCAAAATATTACATATATACATACATAAATATGTCAAAGTTGACTTCCTCAATATAAAAGTTTAGAAGTGTTTTGCACTTGCTTATTTCCTTATGGCTCAAAATAGAATTTTATATTTGACCTAGTTTTCAACTGAATTTAGAACATGTGTTGATATTCAACTTGTTTTTGTTACTTATGTAGTGTTTCACACAGATAAGTCTCATGATTGAATGTTCAACTCAGTTGTGGTGGATTTTAGGTAAGGGATGGAAAATGAAGAACATCTTTTATCCACAACGTAAAATGTTTATTTCTTAAATGAAATAAAATCGCCAACCGGTTTCGAGCAATATATTAGTCATCGTCAGGGTATAGTTCACTCCCGGTTACCCTGAAGTTGACCAATATATTGGTTGAGAACCGGTCAGTGATTTTATTTCGTTTAAAAAATAAAATTTGAACATTTTTCATTTTCATCCCATATCTAGAAATGTCTAATTTTGTAAAATAAATATGGTAATAAATAATCTAAACTCTTTTAAAAATCATGGTGGATTTTCTCAATGAAGTTTAATGTGACATATACAACAGATGTATAGATAGTAAACAGGTTTTGTTTATGTGCTTTATTTAATCATCTAAACGGCGTTCATTTTACAAATATTTTGATAAGAGATGTATGCGTGTATGAATAGAGTTAATTTGTGCTCGGTTCTATTCCATGTAGTAGGTATCATGTTATGTTACATAAGGCAGTTTTAATTTACTTCTAAATAACAGTGATGTATCTAGCTCGTTGAACAAGCCAGTGTGGCCTTTGAATTGTATTTAACATCTGTGGAGGTCACCTAATTGTATCCGAACCCAAGCTAATATTTTGCACATATTACATACTCTTATTCAGTGAAATTCAAATAAATGCAGCACAAAACCTCCATTTATTAAACATCAATTCACGATCATTTAATCTAAATTACTAGGTGGAATGATTAGAAAATCATCGAAGAATGATTACATGAAAACACAAAATTAAATATGCTTTGTCATGTTAAATCAACAGTTTTTTTTTAAATTTGAAATTCTAATTTATATTTGCAGTGCCAACCAAATATAAAATAAGCAATTCGACAAAGTATAGCTATATTATTTTTCTTATGCTTGTAAAATGTACGTCCTTGGACTTTGGTAAAACTCAGAAACTGTGAAATGGCAAGGAAAATTCTTTCCTTTTTTAACAAATATTTTATTTTGGTTTCTATTTACTCTATACAACTTTTATCATAATTACTCAGTTAATTTATTTTATATTACTAGTATGTATATATGTAATAATTATAATTAATTTGTTTGATGTAATTCGGCTTTTCACGAAACAAAATTCATTTGCATGTGAAAGTTTGGGTCGAGGTACAGGTTAAATTATTAATAGTTTTAGCTTTTAGCCTATAATTTATTTATATATATATATATATATATATATATATATATATATATTTTTTTAAAAATTTTTTTTTTGACCACCATATTTGGCGGATTACATTCATAGGTTAGCGGACTGTAAATACCATATTGGAAATGCAAAAGTAATTCATTGCGATCAAAAAGGTGAATGTTGAATACATGCATTATAATATATTAAAATGAACATAAAAACAAATCTAAACAAAAACAAACGACGTATTTATTAACAATTCCATTAATAGACAATGTAAATTTAACATTCTTGCATCTTTATTTAATGTAAAACCATGTAAAACATTGAAATTCAGGAACTTCCTCATACATTGAAATTAAATTATTTCAAATAAAATCATTTTTATTTTTGAGAATATATTTTTTTAACGCCATCAGATACACTGATAAACTGTTGTAGATAAACAATAATAATTTATTATGTATGTATATTTTAAATAGCCGGGATCAAAGATTAAATTTACACTTTGATTGAAAATAAATAAAACCATATGTGGGCAGGGTCCATATGCCCCCTCGTCGTATGAATTTTTGATAAGAAAACTCGAATGTAAAAGACCTTCTTTCTACACGTGCTTAGCTTAGCGCAAAATAAAGACATCTCTTATCACATCAGTCTATAATCGCCTTGAAATATTTACAATTATTTTTCTAATTATATGATAACACTAGAACCACTTCTGAAGTACAAGTGTTTTTTTTTTAAATTAAATTATATATATATACTTTTAATTTATTGCGTTTTTTTAATAATCTAAACAAAAATATATTTATGTTTATTATTAGTTTAAAAATATCAAAAATAGCATTTATTCACAAATTGAATGCTTTATTATTATTATTTTGTGCATTTTTAAGCGATTGTAGTAGTATTTTTATATATTTAAAAATATCGTGTAAACGAGGCTTTCAACTAGTTTTAAAATATTTTGATCTAATGACAGGAAAACGTTTTATACATAGCAAATCTGTTCTATAAACCTCAATATTTATTAATAAATTATATAAATTAATAGGTAGTTGTAAATTTTATCTTTCATGTGTTTATGCATAAAAAAATGTTGTGTATCTTTTGTTTAGACTGTTTAACAAAATGACGTAAATAACATAGACATCTTATCGCTTATGATAAACAACAATTTTTTACTCGTCTTTTTCAATCATTTAAATGTCGGAATTTGTTAATTTTTATTGGGTAATGACGTACTTTATCATATTACGAAATTGTATCGATAGTGGCAGCACAATCGCCAACATGCATGTCTACAGAAAATATACAAAAAAATAATCATTTTGATTTGTTTAAAATGTAATTATTTGTTTGAACGTAACCATTCTGATTAGACAATTACTGTAGTATTTAAGACAGTTTCCCATTTATAAATAGTTTCCAAGTCGATGCACACGTTAGCATTGTCTGCAGACAGTATAAACAATTCGTTTTTCTAACTTATTCATAACCGTTCATTCAGTTCCATACTTATTACTTTGCAATGTTAAGCAAAAACACGAATGCTTACATCGTAACTTTCACGTAAAAAATCACTTGTTCACTACTTCTAATGCAAGTAAAGGGTTAATGGACGTATCAAGGTCAACCGAAGAGAAAACTAAACACTGTGACCCCTTCGCGAATGGAGTTTCATAAATCCTGGAGTTCCCAAATGGAACAAGTTTTTATGACATAAGCAAAGAATTTCGAATAGATTTATTATTATTTTTACATCACAATAACTAAATAAATAAAAAAAATTCTATTATAAATTTTGGGCAAAACCAACATTAAAAATAATATAATGCATTATAATTATATAAAAATTGTCATTAAAAATAAAATATTCATAAATACAAAAATATTTATCAAAAAAAAAACGCAATAAACTCTTCATAACCACGTTAAATTGTGGTTACATTCCGGAACAGCTTTAGAGATTTTTAAAAGGTGATTGGCATGATCAATTCTTAATAAACTTAATAAATAAATAAAAAGTATTCTGTATAATGTCAATTAAATATCTGAGCAAAGTTCAGCTCTGTTAAAAACAAATGTTAGTCTTATTTTAAAAAAATGTATAATTATAATCAGTGGCGGACTAAGAATTTATAAGCCTCTTTCACTACACATTAAAAAATAAATTCCAACTAATACTTAATTTGAATAAACAAATAACTTGATTAGAGTAATAAGTAAAAATATTTATTAATTTTAGCATTATTTTATTTCATAAGTAAAAATTAGATTTAAGGTGAGCAAAGTCCTAAACCGACTTAAAACGAGGGCCAGGTGGCTAGTCCGCACATGGATGACATAATAAATAAATGTTTTTGTTTTCAATAATTGGCAATAATTAGTTCTAAGAATGTCTGAAATTTAGGAGCAACATAAACAAATAACGCATCAAATAGTTTGTTAATTGTTTATTTTTCGAGATGTTTTATTATCGGAACGAGCCTACTCTAGTAACAAGTGTAGTTTGATTGTTATAAAATAAAAACGATTTTATAGTTTGGTTGTTAAAAATAGTTATTTTTGGATGTTCTACGTAAGATACGAGTCCAAAGTCCCAATCGAAAGTAGGTATGTAAAGAAGACAACTTGATGTTGATTTTTATTTACATAGTTTCCTAAACTAAATTTACCCATTCCACATATGCCTATCTAAAATTACTAAAATGTCCATATTTGTTGTAATAAATCGAAAATATTTGTCGGTCCACCGAAAACCCATATGCCACAAGTTATTTAGTAAACAAATAAATTGTTGATAAATATGCGGTATCATAAATCATACTATTACTCAGGAAGTACTTAATTTTAATATTAAATGACATACTTACGCGTAATAAATATTCGTGTATTTAAAAAAAAGACACTTGAAACGTTCAAAATTAATATTATAAGCACACGTCTACAAGAAAGTCAAATTAGTTAAACAAATAGATATAACTTGTACACTGACTAAAAACTTGGCTACGCAGAATTATTAAGGTAATTGTTAATTCGTGTAGACAATATAATGCACATATAATACACTTTTACACTGTAAAAATTGTCCTTAAAACGATAACTAAATTAAGTCTTATAATTATAGTACAGCACCAACATCAACTCCAATGGTCTACACTGAACTACACAAGATTGTATAGACTGCACTAAAATATTATTACGAACGCAATACGACTCTGAAGTTGGCTGTAATCGATCAAACACATCTTCTAACTAACAGCTGTGTCAAAACCTAACCAAACTGGCTATATAACATTAAAGGTTCTACCGCGGTTATCTTTCATTATATAAGAAAATTAAATATTTGACGTATTTTTCTATACAAATATATGTTATATTTTATGTAAATGATTTTAATTATAGTTTATATATATAAATACATTGATTTATAACTGTAAAAATAAATTTAAAATATGACCTAAATTCATTGGCGTAGACAAAAAATATATATTAGAAGTCCAAATTGATTTTAAATTACAATTTAAATAAAATTTTCACTTAGATTTGAATTTTTATGAAAACCTATACTTCAGTTTATATGCTTAATAAAATGTTTTATAAATTGTAGAACGGTAACATAACTTTAATCTAAACACCGCCACTGTCCATGGTCAACAGTTACCAACGCTGTTCTAATAAAATATTTAAAATTCTTATTATGTTTATAAATCAAGATTTATTAAGCTATTAATTGAATATTGAATGAAAACATTAGTAAATTAACAAAATGAAATATAATATACTGAACTTTAATGTAGGAATCATAAATATATAAATGCAAATTTAAGTTTTTCGTATGGTTTAAGTTGGCAAAATTCGTAACAAAGCAGAATGAATGTGCAGTTAATAGTTTGACATCTCGCCTTTGTATATGATTTGAGTACATAGAATTTAGAAATATCTTATAATTTGTAGTCATTTTTATATGTACTGGTGCGGTTATAGGCAAAAGAAAGAATTGCATTACAAATGCATTAATTTGCACGTTTTGTTAAAGTGTTTTATACCTAAGTGGGCAATGTCACCTCCACCGATTTCGTATCCTGGTGCAAATGACAGCAGCAGTGATACTGAAGACTACCACGATCTGGATGACAGACGACGAAGAGTTTTCAAAAATCGTATGAGGTATGAAAGGTAACAAAATATAATACCAAAATACAAAGATGGACTACAAATATTTCGAAAAAAATCTAAATCAATTTTATGAATTAAACTCTTATTTTAAGTTAAACTTGCAATGTACTTAAGTAACATACGCGCGAGACAATCATAAAATTCGACTATACTAGCACATATGACGTCACAATCTACTAGTGCCACGGACAAATTATTATTAGTATTTTAAGTATAGTCTTTAATATTCGCTCAAATATATGATTAGTATATAAAGAATACACCTATTTATACACATTTTTCTACAAAATTAAAACATCGATTATTTAAATTTACCACCTGCTGAATAAGGAGAAAAATAATTTAATTATATATAATTTGAATCCTATGTATTCTGATAGTTGATGAAAAAATCCACAAGCGCTGTAATCGATTTAAAAATCAATTTTCACAAAAATTAATAACTTCTATTATAAGCGAATTTATATCTAGTTTTTAACATTTATTCCTAAATAAATAATTGTATGCAGAACAATATTAAAATAATGAATAAATTTTGTATTCATAAATCAAACATATTTGTTATTATTTGAATGGATATTGGATGCATATTTACTATTACGAGTAATTAAGGTTGTTTAAAGCCCAAGCAGATATTTATTTAGCAATCTTACGGGATTTTTGGATATATTATACACCAAAGCAATTTTATTCTACGACAAAATAAATTCTTGTTATAAATACACTATCAAAATATTTTATTTTGCTGCATTTACTAAATTGCTTCTTTTACAATTTTACAGTTGTATTCATACACACATCTAACTTAAGAAGCACCTTAAGGTGCTTTTATTTAAAGTAACTTTAAAATACTAAGGAAGATTAGCTTACATCTTTTGTCATTAGATAAATAGAGATCAATTTTTATGGAATTTAAAGATGGCTTGGTTTAAAATTCTATAAATAATAAATGAGATTAAAAAAAAATGAGCAGAACTTATAATATATACGTAAAAAAATCGCAATATTTTGTTTAGTATCAATTGTTTATGTATTATCTATATGATTGTATAAAATTTCCGAGTGTCAAATAAATATATATAAACAGTAAATAAAAATTTATTGTTAGTGCATAAAATGATAAGTGAATATCATCCATGTATTGTAAGGTAACACATTAATTTCTTATTTTCGCATACATATACATCAGAGGTAAAAGGAAACTTATTACAAGAATGATTAAGAAAAATGATTATTGCCATTATTGCGTTATGCGAACATATTTAGAATTTAATTTAATTAAATTCGCCAATAATTTCCTATTTATTTTCTATAACCAGAATATAAAAATAATTTTACATTTGTATTTACTACAAGGTAAACTCAAACATTTCGATGGCCAAAACGATTTTATTTTCAATTCTAGATCTCGCGCAATGATGGTGGCTCATACGGGAGTCAAACCATCACAATTGAGTCTGCACACTCGCGAAACGAATCTTACACCATCGACGAGCAACATAAACAACAACAATACTAGTGTGGCAGCCGTGCAGCAAATAAGCGATGACCGAATAACTCTTGTCGTAGATAACACGCGATTTGTCGTGGATCCAGCTCTGTTCACAGCCCATCCGAATACTATGCTAGGCCGAATGTTCAGTTCTGGAATGGAATTTACGCATCCCAATGAAAGAGGGGAGTACGAAGTGGCTGAGGGAATTTCGGCTATGGTTTTTCGAGCGATTTTAGAGTATTATAAGGGCGGAATGATACGGTGTCCTCCGACAGTTTCTGTACAAGAATTGAGGGAGGCTTGCGATTATTTATTAGTGCCTTTTGATGCTCAAACAGTGCGCTGTCAAAATTTACGTAAGTATATATTTGAGTATGCTTCTGCAGCTATATTTGAAGAAAAAGAAACTCGAAAGTTTTTTTTTTACTAATATAATTTTGGGTAGTTCTTTGTCGTATGAGTCGAATGTAGGTGTATTTAATTCAATTACTTAGTTGTGTAATAAAAATATTAGTCTTCTTATAGAATGGTTAAAGTTGTTTGCTTATTTGCTATTTTGAAATATTCATGAATTTTTGAGTATGCGAAAAAACGAGACATGTATCTTTAGTGGGTTTCAATTCAGGTGGATTGTTGCACGAATTGTCTAATGAAGGCGCTCGGTGTCAGTTCGAAGTGTTCTTAGAAGAACTCATCCTGCCGCTGATGGTTAATTCAGCGCAACGTGGTGACCGCGAGTGTCATGTCGTTGTGCTATTAGATGATGATGTTGTGGATTGGGATGAAGAATATCCACCACAAATGGGCGAAGAATACTCACAAAGTAAGTTATACGAATGGGAATAGCACATAAAATAAACTAATAAGCACCTATTTTTATCAACTGTTTCAGCTGTTAACAGCACTGCCATGTACCGTTTCTTCAAATACATAGAAAACCGCGATGTTGCAAAGCAAGTAATGAAAGAGCGCGGTTTGAAAAAAATCCGGTTAGGTATCGAAGGATACCCAACTTACAAAGAAAAAATAAAGACACGTCCCGGTGGTCGAGCTGAAGTCATTTACAACTACGTCCAACGACCCTTCATTCACATGTCATGGGAAAAGGAAGAGGCCAAATCGCGACACGTTGATTTTCAATGTGTCAAATCGAAATCAGTGACAAATCTAGCGGAAGCAACTGCTGATCCATCTCTAGATGCTGGCGGCAACCCGATTATTGTTCAAAATAACGTTGAACCGCCTCCTATTGCTATGGGGCTCACCGAACCTGAGGACGGAGCCGTTGGGGGCTTGCCCCTAGATTTAGAACTGAATCCGGGTGAGGAACAACAGTAATTTTTGTTTTTCCTAAGTTTGTTCTTGAAAAATGTTTGGCTGAGATTTTAACCCAATAGTACGTTAGTGGAGCCAATAATAGATTAGCGATTCTGGTCTCAAATAAATGAATTAATCTTTTTGCAGTTATAGACATGTCATGTTACGTAACAAATGCTTAACATCATCTTGGTGCCTGGTTTTTGTTAGTAATCATTATTTTCAATATGATTTGATTATAAAATTATTTTCTTTTGTACAGCTGACGTAATATAGGGTTCAAAACGAAGCTGTTATATTTTGTATGTTGGAATAAAATAAAATAATCGTTCGATGTATACATTTGAGTTTCTACACTGATATTAAGTATTTTCGAATTACTTAAAATTTGGTTTAATTCAAAATGTATGACATGAAGTGTCGTTTCGATGTTTTTCTTTATATATGTTTATAATTTTAATAATTTATTTGTCTTATAGTTAAAATATATATAATTTTTTTTTGAGAATAATCGGGTTTATTATTTGAATACGTCTATTTTTTTTTTTACTTCCGTATACTGCCAAATATATATTTATTCCGAAATTTACTCTAGCTTTAGCAAATATACAAAATTTCAATATTAGATGGCACATTGATTTATCATTAAGAATCGAATAGTAGTGTGACCGTTACATGTTTATTCAAAACTTATATAAACATCAAATTACATCGATTTATGTTCTAATTTTTGATAAATAAATCAAAATCTCGAAATTCATATATAAGTAACAAACACCCATCTAATAATGAAAGCAATTTACTCGTACGCACAACTATTAAATGTATGAAGCTATTTGTCCTATTTCTAGTATCTAGCTTGAGCCTTAACCTATTTAAAAATCGCTAAATATTCTTGCGGCAGTGTACAATTTTATCTAATAAATATTTATTTTAGTTCAAAGTTAGTAATTAAAATATTTGGTGCTTCAATCGATAGCTAAAATTGCTACCAAGTGTTTTAGTTTTCCGTTTTTTATAATATAAGAATAACAAATTGGCCATTTTATAATGAAAAATTAAAGAACTGACTTAAGTATTATAAACACTAACGATATGTAAGTTTTGTATTATACAAAATATTTATTACTGTAGGCACATATCTTGTACAGCCATTTCTATTAAATTTGAAAAATTAAAAAAAATTGTAATCATAAAGCCTGACTTTTTTGTAATGCGCATATAGTATTTTGAAGAAAAAAAAAGATATATTATAATTGACTGATATTAATAAGCTTGAGACATACACAATTTTCTGAATGTTCACTTTTCTATTTATTGAAATGTTAAATTACTCTGATTACTATTTTTGTTTAAAATAAACACAATCGAATATCTATTTCAGTTAATTTAAATCATCTTCACTTAAATGTTTAAAAATATCGTTGTTTATTTCAAATGTATAATATATCATAATGTACCAGTTTCTATAATAAACGAAATTATCAATTTTTTACTATTGTTATGTATGGCGCAAAAGCAAGATGCATTTCAAGAAGTACCAATACTTTATGAATATATTGAAAAATAAAGTTCAGCCAATATAGCTATGAAGCTAGTTTCATATAAAGACGGCAGAAATATCACGCTATATTATAAATTATTTTATATATTAATAGAATAATGATACTTGTTGAATAGGAATGAAACTTGAACTGATTTGTATGACTCGAAATGTTGTAATATAATTAAGTTAGTTTTATTATTGTACTTATTTTAATAAAAACACAAAAACAAATAATTTTTATTTTATTTCAAAAGTTTATTATTATTATTAAAACATAATAGTGTATCACTAAATATTATTTGTAAGAGCGACTTACAAACGTATTTATATTTCCATCATAGAAAACTATTCTGAACTTAACGTTTTCCAACAGAGCACTGACGAAAAAAGAAATGATTGTTTTTCGTAAAAGTCTATTTGAGGTATGCTCTCAGAATGACCATTAAATTTATTACAAATGCTGTTGAATAAGAAACAGAAAGCATGTTGATTTACTTCAAACATAACACGCTGATAATTTTGTTTAGTATTCACAAAGCAATAATTATGTAATTCTACAATGGGATTAGGCATGATGTTATGTATGAAACAATGTGTAACTCTATGGCGCGTGTAAACAAGTCAAAATAACTTATTTACACGCGCTAATCATTTTAAGTTTATATAATACTAATAATTGTTACTTAGTAAAGACTATGCGATAATGAAAGCAATAATCATTAGATAGTACAATCAGCTTTATTTTGTTCAAATTTTAGTAATTGTTGATTTATAAGCGACTAAATAAGAAATGTTATTTATATTTGTTGAAAATTATTATTAGTCATTACATTATTTATATAAAAATATTTAAGTTTACACATAAAATTAAAACTAATCTATTTTTCCTCAATCGGTTCTTGTATTCTAACGCAATCACTAACAATTTTCCATTTATCGCCTTGAGCAGTGATCATAAAATTTTGCTGGAACGATTTTGGCGATTTATTTTGGAATTTAACAGTTCCGCTTACTTGAATTAAAAATGTTGGTTGACCACCAATAGCAGAATCTAAAAAAATATATCACCCTCTGCTTTTATAATTTCTCGAATTTTCCTCCCGAATAAATACCTATTACTGGTTGCGCATCTAAAGTGGTCAAAGTATGATCAGATGCAGGAAGTTCCATATAAAACTTTAGTATTTTTTCATTACCCACAGTACCATTTCCATTCCATACTAATATTCCCGTGTCCATATACAATCGGGACATAAGCTACAAAATTTATTTTTATAAAATGTATAACATAACCTCAAAAAAAAAAACCATACATGTCGTCGTTTATCTAAACTTTCGTAATAAAGTTTAGTGAATTCTTCCGCTGTTCTACATGCTTGATCTATTTTATGTCTTACAGTCTAAAATATTTTTAAAATTATTTACTTTTGAGGTTAGAATTTATATTTCCATTTTATATATACCTGTTCCATAGTCATAGCCATTATAAAATACTCTTGAAAATACTTATAAATATAGACACGCTTTTATTTTATACGGTATTTATATGAAAAACTGATGAAGTATTCCAAAAATAATTTTAAAACTGAGGTTAGGAATGGTTGGGAATTTTTGCGTTAATGAAATTTGTGGAGTAGGGAAAAAAAACTGATTACTTTTTTGGTAATTAATTTTTGCATCTACATTCAGAAATGTATTATAAAATGTTATTGATTTCAATTTAATATGTAACTGCGCTATTTTTGTAAATGATGATTAATTAAATAAATATCATCATTAATCGCGAGAATATTAATAGATGTTTTGAAAATATAACAAAATTAATCCTGTTATTTATATATCTATATGAAATCTATTAAAATTTACATAATCAGTTTTATTTATAAGAAATGCTACATAAATATACTCAATTATTTTTGCCAGACAAGTTATAAGTAATTGCGTCTCATGATAATCAAAAAAGTGGGCGTAATTTTTTACATAGTAAAACTTCATTTTTGCAGTGATAATTGCGTCAATTTTATAGTTTTTATGTAACAAATGAACAATAAAAACATATGAATCATTTTCAGATGTACATTCTTTTGTTTTAATTGATCAATTTAGAAAAATATGTTGATATTTCCCCCGCCAAAATGGTTTGACTGGAATCACGTGACTCAGGTCATGTCAGTCATTTTTTTACTCATGATGGCGCCAAATGATTATATGAAGTTTTGTGCATATTTATTTCTATATGAGTGTAAAAATACCGTGTACAAACTCATTGAATCAAACTGATAATTCAAACACAAAAGAAATGATTTACGGTGAGTTATACCGCCGTAGAATCAAAGCGTAACATGCAAGGAATGTCTGACGAAGACATATTGGTTAAAGAAAATAAGAGAGATGGAAAATGACTAGGAACACTTTTTTCACCTGTAAACTCAGCTAAATAAAAGTATATTATGCTTGTGATTGCTTAACGAGATGAAAACAATATTTTTGATGAATTTTTGCTTATTTAAAACTGAATTTATATCATATCTCACGCTGCAAAAATGAGATGGATATAATTGTTGTTGGAAATATCCCATCTAACATGAACTTAGACGTATTTGCAATGCACATTTAAATGATTTTATTTCTTTTAAAGTGGATTATTTAAAATAATGTTGGGGTAGAATTAATTTAAAATGCCAAGGACTCAGTATTTTACAATAGGATTAAAGCTAATAAAATAATGAATAATAATTATGTAACTAGCATCAGGTTGTGATAAGTAACTCGATGCTAACGTGCAAATCCCGCTGTGTAGCTGCTGCATTTTGCTGCCATCTGGATTGTCAATGTTGTTAGGAGGTTTACCAAATGGAGTCTAATGGAGACTATATATTACACGGAAATATCGATAAATAGTCAAAAAGCATGAAAATTCTCGAAGAAAATGGTAAACAGTGGATATATTAGAGCGTTTTATGTGTAGTTGCGTTTATAAATGTGCTAAATACAGTGTGTATATGCGTGGGTGCCAGTGCAATGTTTACACTGATCAAGGGAGCCACCTCTACTGTTTGTTCATTTGTTTTACTGGTTTGCCACTCATTTGTTATTTAGAATGATCGGAGACGAACTTGATATTGTTTCTGGTACCGTATCCATCGCATTGAATACCTATTTTGTACAAGAAGCATGTTCAAGGTATTGCAGCATTGTATGTAGCCTGTGGCAGTAGATGTCACTTTTATTTTGACATTTTTGTTTATATCGGACAACTTTCATGCCTAAATATCTTAACCTTCTAGTTTTAAACTCTATTTTAGGGTACTTTGATTATTCGTATTTGTCTTTACTAAACCCTAACGCTTCTAGTCAAGTAATTTGTTATTTTTTTTTAATTTTTAGACTTGACAAGAGATCACTGCACTTCCAGAGATTTATGAAATAGCTATGTAGTAAGTATGCATGGACATATCAAATTTGTTTTGGTACTAGCCACTACTAATATGCATGATTAGCGCGCACTTATTTCATAAAAAAAATAAAACCAATTATGTAGGCCCAAAACATAAACGTTTCTCTCTTCTAACTATTAGACAGCTATAAAATCTTAATTTCTAATTTGTATAAACTATTAGATTAATTTAGGCCCGTAATTAATTAATTTAGTTTTCTATATTATCCGAAATCGGTATTCTTATAACCTAGCTTTGCTTTGCATGATTGTATTATATAAGTTTTTAATTATTTATTTATTATTACAGGAAGATTATGATAAAGAAATCATTTAAATGATATATCCTTTAAAAAGCGGCATTATTTGAATTAGTTTTGTGGTTTTTGTATGTTGGTAAATTGTGGATGGCGGTTTTCTGCATGTTATGCTAATCTATGTAGAATTAGTTTGTATTCGGTGAACAAATGAAGAAACATACTTAATTTTATTATTTATTTTCGCCGTTATTATGTGACTAGTATTTAAGTCAATTTTCGGACCACTGTATTATGTATAATTTTATTCATTGCAAACGAGTGTATTGTGTTTTAAACAAAAATTTGTTTTGAATTGATTTCGTAAATAAAATATTTACTAAAAACAAATTCTAATCAATTTATTATTTGTTTTATATATATTATGTTAGCAATAGTAGTTTCTACTTAGCTTTGGTATTGATTTAAAAAAACAATTGTGTACATTTACAGAGAAATGTATTTTAATATTTTTTTATAAATTAGCAGAAAACGTGTACTATAACTAAAAATGCCATGGGTTTATTATCTAAAACAAAGTACTTCATGAAATAAGATTTAAATTGGATGGAAATTTTGGATATAATTGTCTACCGGAATGATTTTCAAAAAGAAGATACTGGTAAATTAAGAATAAATAGGATGTTTAAATATGTACCTATTCAAAAATATTTTAACATTTTGGCTAACAAAATATATTAAAAAAACTATATTAGAAATTTTAAATAGGTTATTTATTTATTATAGAATCTATAAAATATGCAAAAAAGATTGTATTCGGAAAAAATTAGAAACAGAAAATTACGATAAATAAAAAACGAACAGATATATTTTTTGATAGTAGCTTAGATATATAAGATCGAATCACAAAAAGAAAATAAGATGTGGAATTGATTCTTAGAAAGATGTTAAACAATGAAAATTTGAAAACTTTTTAAGGGATAGCTTGCATAGTAAAGACAATTGAAAAATGACGGAGACTAATTTGAAACAATGTCTGTATGAATATAGGTTGTGAGGTGAGGTATAATCTACACCTGCACAACGCAACCAGCAATTGAGGTGCTGTGGTGCTCTCCAGAATGTCTCAGAGAGCAAAACGACCGAATCGAAGTGATGATGGAAACGGTACCGGCACCTGTACGGTACCCACCAAGAGACGCAAGTGTCGCCCGAGCAGCACTGCGGAGGAAGAAGATGCGACCTCCCTGGTGTCGGCGGCGACGGCTCAGCAGCAGCAGCTACAAGCTGCCGCGGCGGGCCCTTGGCAGCCTCGGCCTATCAATGACCTCAAAATATCAAGCATATATAATAGGTCAGTGTGAGTATAAAACATTTTTTTCTCTATTCTCTATATCGTTATTATATACAAAAAAATAATTGATCAGATCAAAATGATTCAAGCAACTCAAATAATGTTTTCTTGCTCAAATTTTCTACATTAATTATGAGTTAAAATTCGATTGTAAATATGACCTTGGAAGCTATTTTATCGAAATAAAAATGAATAAAAATTCGATTGTAAATAAAACACTAAGACGAATTCATGTTATTTAATAAATTCATCTGATGAAAAATCACCTTAAATATTATTATTGCTATGGCTTTAATATAACGATTGTATTCACGCATTTAAATACTATTTTCGTTTGATTGGTATAAATATATTTTTTATATGAAACCGTACTCCATAAACTTTTATTTTGTTTAAAATATTGACTAAATTGTTCAACCTTTTACTTAGGTAGCTGATAATCATATCGTATCAGTAGCTGGTTGTAATATAAGCTAGGCCTATCATTGTTATTGTTTTTATTATGATTTTGATTCTCCTGCTAGAATGGAACTGGAATTTTGTTTGCCTTTTTATACAGTTTCAGATATAATATTTAATTAGTCACATCATAATTTTAAAGCGCATAAGACCTATTTTGTGTGTTAAAATGTATTATTTTCAATTTTATCAGTAAGTTCTTAATCATAATCAACTTTTAGGAGTGGTAGTTTATACAAAAATGCATTTGGTGATTTAAAATCTTAAATCTAAGTTAAATCTGTGAGAAATCAATGTATAAATTATTTGTAAATTGGAGAAGTGTATTGTTTCAGAAACGTATTCTATATATCATTACTCAGATTTAGTACTTCGTAGTAGTCTTATAAAGAACAGGCATTATATTTTATTATCTTCATCTTTATATACTCAATTATTTAATCTGTTTGTATAGAAGTGCAACGGAGGCTCCAGCGGAATTATTTCGCAAAGATCTCATTAGCGCGATGAAATTGCCGGATTCCGAACCACTGGCCGCCGATGAGTATTGGGTGATAACCGACCAGTGGAAACAAGAATGGGAACGGGGAGTCCAGGTTCCGGTGAACCCGGACTCGTTACCCGAACCATCAGTCACCGTTACACAATGTGCAGGCGTTACTAAAATGCAGAACGAATTCAAGCTGTGAGTTTTCTATTTTAACTCCTTATAATATCGATCCTCATTTTATGTTTCTTCATACATATTCATTAATAATTATTTTAAAAGAGTTCTATATGTTAAAGTATTTTTTCTGTGTGCTTTAGTCCGAAGCACAAGTATATTCGTATAACGAAAGACGATCAATTCGTGGCCGAAGACCATACGTTGTCGAATACGCCGGCAATAGCGGAGGCAGCGTGTTCGTACGACTTGGACGACGTGGACACGGCGTGGCTACAAGTGTTAAATGGTGAACGAGCGCAAGCTGGTCTGAGCTCGATCAGCGAGGATCAGTTGGAGCGCGTCATCGAGGAACTTGAGGAACACTGTTGGGACCGTATCCAAACCATCATGAAGAACGAAGAGGGTCTGGGCATCGAGTACGACGAAAATGTCATCTGCGACGTCTGCAGGTCACCAGACTCTGAAGAAGGGAATGAGATGGTGTTCTGCGACAGTTGTAACATCTGCGTGCACCAAGCATGTTACGGTATCACAAAAATACCGCCTGGACAGTGGCTATGTTGTACGTGCGCGCTCGGTCAACGTCCTGACTGTGTGCTCTGCCCTAACAAGGGCGGTGCAATGAAGTGCACGCGTTCCGGACAAAAATGGGCGCATGTTTCGTGTGCTTTGTGGATACCGGAAGTGAGTATCGGGTGTGTTGAACGCATGGAACCTATAACGAAAATCTCGAGTATACCGCAAAGTCGATGGGCTCTTATTTGTGTGTTGTGCCGCGAGCGGGTCGGTGCTTGTATACAGTGTTCAGTGAAAACGTGTAAAACCGCCTATCATGTGACGTGCGCATTTAAACACGGACTCGAGATGCGTGCGATTATCGAAGATGAAAACGCCGATGATGGTGTAAAACTGCGATCGTACTGTCAAAAACACAGTAAAAAAGACAAGAGTGTGTGTTCCGGCTCCGAGGATGACGACAGTAAACGAAAGAAAAGGAAAGACATGACTTCCGAAGAAAAGAATCAAGCTCGTGCTGCCCGGCTTCAAGAGATCGAAGCTGAGTTTGATAAGCACGTCAGTGTTAAAGACGTCAAACAACTAGAGGTGGATAGTGAAGGACTGCAATATATCTACAACTACTGGAAGTTAAAAAGACGCGGAGGTCACAATAAACCTTTATTACCACCTAAATCAGAAGACGTGGACATGCTCTCGCACAAACAAGAACAAGCTGATCTGGAAAAGATGAAAATGTTTGTCCAGTTACGGCAAGACTTGGAGCGTGTACGAAATTTATGCTACATGGTGAGTAGGCGTGAGAAACTATCAAGATCATTCTTCCGAATGCGCGAACAGACGTTTCACAAGCAGGCGTCCGTGTTGCAAGCGACGGGCCATAATATGAATGCAACAGCGATCGCGGCAGTCATCGAAGCGAACCACGGACCGTCCATATACGACCGCCTTTACTCACACACGAAATCCGAGGACCATACGGCTGATTTCGAAACGGTGCTAGCGCGGATAGCGGGTATCAAATCACCCACACCCGAATCAAGCGATGAGAAGAAACCCGATATGATGAACGGCATCATCAAAGATCGGAAAAACCTCAACAATCCCTACAAGAAATTATATCTCAACGGTTCTTCAAAACGGAGAAGCGGGAGTCTATACGGGAGTAGTATGTCTAGTGCTAGCAGTAGTGAAATTGAACGTAAACCACCACCAGAGTTACACTACACTAGTACTGAAAACGAAAAAGTATCACCTTCAACACTTAAAAAGAAAGCACAAAGAATTCGAAAGACAAGTGATAGCGCTAAAGCGGCTGAGCGGCGAAAGAATAGGCTCAGCAACATGTCATCACGTGTTAAAATTGAGAGTTCTAGTGAAGAGGATATTAAACCTAAGAAGGAATGGGGATACATGCCGCGAAACCGAACGCTCCGAAAATTAGAACAAGAAATCCAAACAGACACAGAAAGTGATGAGCTCATGGATATTCGACTATCAAAACCAGCCGAATCCCATAAATTAGCAACAACTATTTATTCGGATAGTGACAGTAGTGAGTCGTCTACTAAGAATGAATCAAATGCGGCCAGTGATTCGCAACAGCAACGAGTACGTACGAAAGCATCTGTAAAAGAATTCTTGCCTAAACCACAGACTGGTAAAAGTCCGAAAGGCGAAGTTAAAAAGAAATCTGAAGAGGAGGAGGTTGTGGTGCCAAAGAAAGATCCACAAACACCGAAATCTTCGAACAAAAAGAAAGATTATGTACCATCTGAATTAATCGTACCTCAACGGCAAGCAGCTAAAAAGGCGTCTGAGAACTTAAAGACAACGACATCACGGAATAAGGAAGCCGTTGTAAGCAGTACTGCTACCAGTGAACAAGAGCCGAAACCTGTACCTGTTGTTAATGAAGACAAGCCGAAAATAAAACTCAAACCAAAAGCTAATAAAGAGAACCGTGAACAAGTTAAAGAAAAAGAAAATAAAGAATCTAAGAAAGATACAATTAGTGAAAAGAAACCAGATATCTTTGATATTGATAAAGAGTTGGAGAAGGATGAATTGCAAGAAATTTTGGCGTATGTACCACAACGACAAGCAGCCAAAAAAGCGGCGGAACACATTAAAGGTCTTGGCAAACCTACAGTACCTGAAGTGGCGATAGATGCAGACAAAACGAAAAAAGATTCAGAGGCACAGCTTAAGTCTGCCAAACAACACAAAGAAATTACAGAAACGGTTGTTAAAGCCAAAAAAGATGTCCCTGCTGTTGTTGAACATGAAAAACCAAATCGAATTGCGGAGAATAAACGTAAATCTTCGACTAATAGTACCTCGTCTTCCTCATCTAGTTCTTCCTCTTCTTCCTGCACGTCGTCGAGTTCTGACAGCGAGGATGAACCCTCCCAACCCCAACCACCCGCCAAGAAACCTTCAATCCAAATTGAAAAACATACGCCATTATCGGAAAGCTTGTTTTCATCGCCTCCTATTGTCGAATCGAAACGGAACCATACCAAAGACTGGCCCTTTCTTGACAAGGCAGCCAAGTCCGCGGCCACCGTCCCTTCCACTACCAGCAGCTCCTCAGATTCCTCCAGCGAATCCTTACATAAGTCGAAGAAATCCGTCGTACAGAATCGCGTCAAGAATGACGCCGTTGTCAAACAACCAGCAACAACCACAACAAAAAGCGCGGCCCGGACAAAGGCAACCAAAGTCATCGAACATCAAACAGAAAACTCCAGTAGCAAATTGGGCGGGAAAAAATTCAGAAAGGTCGCAGACAAGAAGCTTAAAACTTCCGACCTGCGATCCGAATCTGAAGTTCAATCGTCCATTACTGAAAGAGAGGAACCACATTCAAGACACAAACCAACGACAATTACGACAAAATCAGTATCCGGCGGTAGTAATAATCGATCACGTGTTAAAAAGCAGAACAGCAACGCAAGTGATCGGCTCCGAAATGCTGATGTCGGGTCTGGAGATCTCGCTAACAGCCAACGTGGCAGTGTGGAACGGAAAGGGACAGATCTTATACACAAACAACATCAACAACAACACAAACCAGAACCAAAAACTACATCACCCATCCGACCTATTAACCAAAAAGAACAACAATCATCCAATAGGAAGAGAAAATCAGATGATGTTGACGCTTCTGGTGAACAATGTCGAACCGAAACCAGTAATACTAGAGTCAAATCGAGCGAAAAAGAGAGTCTCAAGTCCCGCCAGATATCTTCTCCGATCCGGAAAACGGATAGGAAAATAATTGACCGGTCGCCAGACAAATTATCATCTCCTTCACTCTCATCTAATCTCGAAAAAGAGATTATGGAACGCAAGGCAGGTAGAGAGTTAAATAGTAAAAAATCGACAAAAAGTACGTTTGAAAAACTGTTCGAGAAACGAGATAAGAAATTGGATAAACAATCTAGTACAACACCGGTTAAGGAAAATAAAGAACCGCTTCTATTGCCTGAGACGAAACTTGATAGTCCAGTTAGGAAATCACCTAGTAAAAATAGAACATTCAATGATGATTCTATTATTCCTAAGGTGCATTCTAGTGATAGTGAACCGATCCATAGTTCTCAGGAGAAATCGGCGAAGAAGAAAAATTCATCGCCGGATCGTCGGTATAAGAGACCAGAATCATACGCTGATTCTAAACATAGAAATTCTGAATCACGCAAAACTGATAATGAAAAGGTTGATAAACAACAGGATAAGCAGTATAAATTTGAAAAACAACGAAAGGATATTGATAAACAACATAAAGACATTGATAAAAAACATAAAGAAATTGATAAACAGCATAAAGAAATTGAACAACCTGAACTGAAAAAATTAAATATTGAAGAATCGCCTGCACAAAAATTCACACCAGAACAGATTATCAATAATGCAGTTGAATCAATTAAGAAATCACCTGAGAAAAATCCACCTTCCTACATGAACCGTTCGATATTTTCACCGCAACCGGCCGTCGGTAAAGATAATTTCGGTTCTGAAATGTTTGATTTCGATAACGACATGTTGAATGTAGACGAATCGGCGAATGATGATGGTTTTAACATTCCCCGTGATGCAGACGAGGTTATGCGAGCACCTGCTCTTACGTTCCAATTTGCAAACACTGATTTCTTATTCAAAGAAGATTCGAAAGAAGACAGCGCACGTGAGACTCTGAATTTGGTTGAGAAATTACGAATGGGTATGAAGAAATCAACGACTGGGCCTGGTGCAGGTGACAGTGTAGATGAGACATCGTGTGAACGAGTGACTGAAGAAGTAGAAAATAATATGGAGAGTACTAAGCAAATTACTGAAATCGAAGAAATTCCTGAAGAAGTTCCTTCGACTCCAGTACACGAAAAGAGTGAAGAAGTTATAACTGTTCCGGCTGATTTGGATGTACGAGTTGACAACATGATAGAGAAACAGCAGCAGCAACAACAACAACAACAGCAGCTGGAACAAGAACAGCAGCAGCAACTACAGCAGCAACAACAACAACAAGAACAACAACAACAGCAGCAGCAGCAACAACAACAACAACAAAGATTGCCTTCGTATATCGATTCAGATGCAAATTATCACTATCCATCTTGTGAAGCGGAGGTGCATATGGAATTAAGTAAACGATTAATTCCTATTCATGAGCAACATCATATGATGGACCATATTCCTTCACAACCTGATGACCGATGGGTACCGAGCAATGAAAATTTCCCGCTTGATATTCAACAGCATGTAAACATGAGTAAATTGTATCCAGATGCAGCTCATATGCAACTAGATATGAACAAACAATTTATGTCATCTGATTTACAACACGATCAGCTATCCAAACAACATGATATGATGATCCCAGATGATATACACAAAAATCAGCATAGTCCAGTGATACAAGACCGACTACCACAACACACACCTTTCCTTGAACGAGCGTCAATGGACTGCATGCCTTCACCGTCGCCTTATATGCATCAACAAGCTAAATGGGCTGATAGTGAAGTGTTACCAGTACGTAGATCATCTTCATCTTCAGCTGCGTCCAGTACTAGTTCAATGGATCACCGTACTGAAGATATGGATATGTCAAAACGTGAAGATAATATGATGATGCCAGTTCATTCGGGTCTATTGCCGGACTTAGCTTTCAGTATGTTACCGCAAGGTATGACGCCGTTCCCGCCAAATTCACTTGCCGATGCTATGCCATTTCATCCGTACTCTGAGGCATCCCAGTTTGTGACTGGTCCTGTATCGTTGTTCCCACCACCAAATATCAATACAACGATACCATTTCCGTCGCCAGGTGCCGCAATGTTTCCCCCGTCTTATGGAGCACCGTTTCCCGCTCCTCATTCTGTGATACCGCCCATTCCAAAGCCTACTGAGGAATCGCTCCATTTCCCATCCTCGTGTACGGCTGCATTCACGTCATCGTCGCACAATATGGCACTGACCGCCGCTATGGTCTCTCTACCACCACCCACGGCAAAATCCTCTGAAACACCGACAGAAGACGAAGATATTCCAATGACACCACAAGCACCGTTTCCAGTACCGAATGAAGAGATTCCACCCTCGCCTGCATCGGTACCGATTAGTTCTACACCAGTTACGAATCATACATCACCAGCTTCAAACACTTCGGCGAAATCTGGATCGAATTCTTCAGCTACAACACCAGTTGGCAAAAAATCACCCAGTAAACCAACAAGAACATCCGCACGATTTGTTTCACAACAAAGCAAATCGCCAAGTAAAAGTCCTGGCAAATCACCAAGGCAAGATATTGGCAAAACTGGGCCCGGCAGAGGTCGAGGCGAAGGTAAACGAGGCAGTAGTAAAGTCGTATCTAGAGGCTCATACAGTCAGACGCGTGGTCGTGGTAGAGGCAGAGGCCGTGGACGAGGCAATCACATGCAACATCCTGACCTCGAATACATGGGTAGTAACACAATACATAACAAACTGGTTGGTACTGTGTACGATCTAGATTTCGTTGATGAGATCGCCAATGATAACATGGAGAATCTCCGAGCTATGCGAGAGAGACGACGATCCACAGATGTGCACGACCGAAAATCGGATGGATCTTATTTATCGCGCGATTCGTCACAAAGTCCGAAGTTTACGAGTCCGCAACATGGAAAAATCCGCTCTTCCTTCTCTGCGGATTTGCGAGATTTAAGACCACCGACACCAATTTCAGACTTGCAGAGTTTGTCCAAGGGTATGCCATCACCATTATCTTCACTGGCGCCAGCAGAAGAGTCCCGAACGTATCCTGATATTGCACAACCTGTAATGCCGGGGCCAGTAGATATGCGCACGTACAACACTGCCTTTGATCCTCAACCAAACAGTGAAGCTTACAGCAACCAAATACTGGGTGCATTTGCTAGTGGTCAAGCCGATCCTCAATTAAACGAAATCGATGAGGACTTTGAGAAATCGTTACATGCGGCTTTGACAAAGCGTAAAACACCTGAAATTCATGAAGTCAAGGAAGATATTGCTAAAGTGTCACTATCCGATTCTAGGAACCAGTTGAAAGTAAAAATTAAGGGTCCCTTTTTGGACGCAAATTATACATCAACAGTTGCGCCACTACCTCCTCAATCCATCGTCTCTTTGGATCCGATGGATGGATCTAGTATGTCTGCAGCTACATCTGTGAACAGTGCGATAACTGCTTCGGCGATGGCTTCTTCTGGCACCTCAAACCTGCGGCGTATGCGCAAAAAAGAACTATTACGACAATATTGGACGCAGGATATGAATATGGATGAACCAGCAAGTGGTACTGTGTCAGGTCAAGCGACTGCGCCTACGACAACACCTCAAGTGAGTAGAACTATCATTACAATACCGAAAGCTGTTGCATCAATGACTTCAATACCAACGAGAGAGGATTATAAAGCGGTTGTTGACGCAAATATGGAGAAAAAACGTAGAAAAGAAAAGCAATCGTCCACTAGTTCGTTATCCAGAGAACTTAGGCATTTGGATGCGCCCCTGGACGATGATAACATGCCAGAAAGACGTAGAAGTATTGGTTCAACCGGTAGCAATGCGTCTACTGGTATCTCTGGTGCTTATGAGGGTTCGTATAAACGCAAGGGTAGGCCGCCAAGGCTTGCAACGCAACCGACAGCGCCTAAACTAAAGATTAAACTCGGCACGATGGGCATGGGAGATTCGACAATCACCACGATAGACGACAAGAAATACAAAGGTAGACCACCGAAGAAGCGCCTGTCCAGTATACCAATGCCCAGCGTTGAAGATTTAAAACGCGAAAGTATGAAATACCGACGAATGGTTATGGCAGATTTTGATGAAGAAGATAAGCCGCACAAGAAACGAGGGAAAAGTGACAAAAGCGAGAAGAGTAGTAAACGAAAGAAGCGGAAATCGAAACACGAAGTGCAGATAATATCGAACGACAATGTAAACGCGCCTAAACTTATCATTCGGTTCGGGAAAACGAAAAAGGATAGTACTAACAAAGAGGACAAGTGTAGTGGCGGGACGGGTGCTGCTAGTACTAGTGCGACAGTGTGTAGTGTTGTGAGTGATGAGTGTCCGCCGGCGGCCGATCCCGGACCAAGGACGGAACAAGCGACGGACGGGCGGACGGCCGCTCCTCCGTCTGACCCGCTAGGCGGCCCAGTGCCGTCGGTGCCCGCGGGTCCGGGACCGCCACCTAATACCGCGTTTGTTGCTTCTACGGGGGCAACAGCGGACCAAACTAGTAGTGCGTCCGCGTTACGGAAAGTGCGCGTTAAGACACCGATCCGATTAAAAATCAAGCGGTGCCAGGAGGGTACTGGCTACGTGATGAAAAGCAGTCAACCTTCAACGTATAGTTCTACGGATACAACGACGGCGACCACCACCACAACAACAACAACAGCGTCCATTCCAACACCTGCGAAGGATTTGCCTGCAGATCCTTTGCTTACAGGGCCTTCACCGTCGATTAGTTCGACGGTGAAGAACACTCCGATCGCCGAACCCCCTCCGCCACTTCCCTTAAATAAGGACTGCGAAGTTAGATGATGAAGGAACGTACCGTAATATTCTCTTAATTATTGTATAAATATTTATATATATATAAATAGATTTAAAAAATGAGAATTTTTAAGTGATATGTGATGATATGTTGAACTTGGTGTCCGTGGTTCTAAAACAAATTTTAAAGCATAAAACTGTTGTTTGTACAAAGCATGCGAGATTGAAACGGTTAGGACGTCTCTTCGTAGTTAGGCCAATTCTTTAATACAAACAAGTGTTTTTTAAAAAAACTGATGACAAAACACAACACACACACAAACAGACAGACACGTTTTTAGATCACATTGTTACGATTGTTAACGAGTGTATGAGTTAAGGCTCTGTTCGAAGTCTTCTTGTGTTATTTTGCAGAACTAAATATTTTTTGGTTTTAAAATCTCAAATCAAACTTAAATTAAGTTCTTATTTGTGATTTGAAATCGCTAACAGAATGTTCTATAACATCCCGTAAGTGGATTTGAAATAAAGTCTTAAGCGTGTGATTGGTGATTTGCGTGAATTCAACTGGTGATTGCGGTTATATCTTTTTTTAACCCTCTTCCTCATTCGATCAACACAAATCTAGCCCCTTTCATATCCCCATTCCTTCGTTCTCTTCCTGTACATTTAAACACGATTCACACTTACTACCCCTATTGGTCCGTCATCGTTTGCGCAGGGGGGTTTGCGGTGTCTCTCTCTTTCACATACACTCTTGATTTGTTTTGTACAAAGGTCAATTATCAACCGTAATAAGCCCCTGTGTCGACACTAAACGATGGATACTATTTTTGTACATATTGTAAGTTATATGAAAAAAATTGTGAATATAGTAATTAATTTATATATTTCATTTTAAATGATTGAAAAAAACGTGTTGACATTTTATATATTAGCTAGATTCGTTATAGAAATCGAACAAATAATGTTGTATAGAACAAATGGCTTACCGTGCAATTCTAAAGAAAGGATATGGAAACTCAGTGTTGTTTTTATTGTAGAGAGTTACGTCTCTACAATTTATTATTGAATTGTATATTTGTCTGATGATTTTAATGTGTACAGTTTTATTTTATTTTTTTTAACTACACTGTCCTTACAAAGTTTAATTAAGACAGTGTAGTATAAAACATACTTAAAAAAATATATTAGTTTTATTATTGTGTATTTTATTTTTTTATATCATAATATATGTTTTTTATGAATCGAGTTTATTGTAAATTTATTTTTTATTTTACGGTTACACAAATTCATGTATAATTGAAATATTACATCGTACGAGCCATTTGTTGTTTCGATATAAAAAGAATTATTATAAAGATGAAATATATGCCGTATACAAATACACTTGAGTCTATTATTGTATAACACTCAAAATAACAAAACAAACAATGGCAAATTCCTACCGTACAAAAATATCAAAATCTGTTTCAAAGAGAGCTTTAGAACTTTTTCAATTTGCATATATTTATTTGATTTTTATCAAGTTTTAAATCATTCACTAGTATTTTAAGTTTTATACTCACAATAACTGACTGACACAAATATAAATTAAATTTTAAACCATCATAATCGATAAATATTACATCGTTTAGTCATTATCTAAATGGAGTATCTATTCCATGGCAATAACTGAATAATTACTAGACTATAATTTGGATGAAAAATTAGTAAATTGTAGACGAAATCAATTGGAAGAAATAGAAAATCAAATATTTCCCCTGTAAGTTGTTGTTGCGTTTCACTAAACAAGTATAAAACTTAAGATATAAGAATGAAACAATTCGCATTTATTATTTCAATTTCGTTTGTAGATTTAAAAAATCATTGTTGATCAACAATCGAATATCACTACAATCATCCACAATTCTTGAACGTTTTTGTTAAGTACAAAGTTCGTTATTATATTATTAAAAAATGTAAAGTAAGTACACATTAAAAAATATGAAAATCAGAAATATTATTGTAAATAATATATTATCAGCCCGGTTTGTAAGATAAAAATGCGTGTATCGATACGAATTATTATTTATCAAATTATATTAATACGTAAGGTTTTTTATTTACAAAAAATATGTTGTTTACGTTTCAATTTTTTATTCCTAAGTCCATTTCCTAAGAATCTTCAAGATGACGATTAAATTTCATAATAATATATATGTATATATATTCAAAGAATATTATTTAATTGCATAAATACATAATGATAGCGCTAATCAGTTAAGTTATCTATTACAAAATAAGATGATTTTGATTTTAGATAAAATATTACTTACTAAAATTTGGATATATATAGTGCAGTGAATTTTGGGGGCTAGGCCTAAGCATGGAGGTTAGTATACACTTAATAATAATCGACGTCTTAAGGGTAATATTAAAATTCTTAACCTACTTTCGAAATTTATCTACAGTTTTATTAATAATCAATACTTGCGAAAAGATTTTTGAATGTAAATAAAATAATACTTAAAATCGTCTGAAATAATTGTTTATTTGTTAAAATAACAACAACTTATTTCAAAGTCTCGTATACAGTTATTAGGATTATTAAGCTCCCATGGGGGCCTAATGCTACATATGTTGAAATATTTTAGTGGTAGAAAACTAATAAAATGATGGAAAAAGTTTATCATGAAGATATTTTTAAACATTTTTTGGAATATACTTTTTTAATATTACACTATTGATCTCAATTTTATTATTTAAAATTGTAACTTATTTAAAGTTAAGTTAAGTCTTCCTGATGACGTAACAAAGATATGCTATTTAATGTTGTCTATACACTAATTTACGCTTGATGACATAGTTTTCCAACACAACTAGAAACTGCGTGCAATCAAATCATTCGTAGCAATGTGTTCGTATTTATTTGGTGAGGATAGATTTGATATAGGTATTATTTGTGACGTCATGAGTCCCGCGACTATTATAAATAATAAATAAATTATACGGTTTAAAAGGGAATAAATGTGATAAATGAATTGTAATGTTTATATATTAGGTATCAATTCTAAAATCATACGCCGTGGTGTATTGCTCTCATTGATCATAGGTTCTTAAAAAAAAAGAGATATGAAAATTGTAGATGCTGGATTGGTTAAATAGACCGCGTGGTATCCACATGCAATTTCAGTATTGTATATCTAAAGCTTTTATTAGTCGAAAATATGTTTTCTTTGCTATATGAAGAATTCTATATAAAATCAACAAAAGACGATACTTGAACCACTAGAATTAATGGCCATCTGAAGGAGCCTATGGCCATTGTTGACCAATTCTTTTCGAATCTCGTTAAAGATTGACTTGAAGCAAAACTTATACTGCTGGTGGCCGGTGGGGGTGTATTTACAAATATCAATACAAACAGATTTTCTAGTTCACGTCGTGACGCGGCTATAAGGGATGGTTCGATGGTTGGCCGGATGTGAGGCGCTGGTGTGAACGTCGACGTCGTATGGCCCACGCGCACCCGAGCTTGTCATCCCATTCGGTGGGTCACTTGGGTGCGGGTAGTGGTTTCGGGGCTGCTTGCGCAATCAATATGAGGCCAGCGAACAGATCAGGAGGATATTATCAACAACGGTGTCGTAGCCGCGTTGTGGAAAGTTGAGTGTTGGTTGGTGGTGGACATTGTGTTGTTGTTATTCCGTTTTTTTTTTTTGAGGATATAAATAATCAAGGTGCATGTGAGAGTGATTTAATTGTAACAAAATGCAGCCGCCACCGCGAAAGGTGAATGAAAGAAAAGTGACACACGATAAAGTAAAACACTCTTTCAATACTTGGCTCATAACTAGCTTATACACATTTAGCATGATTTCGGCACATATATCTATTCAATATTTCCAAATAATGAAATCAAATAATCAAAATGACCTATGTATTACTTTAGTAGCATAGCATAGCATTCATGCTTAAGTTAAACTGATTTAATAGCATATCTTAAACTTAAAGAAAATTAGGAATACATAATTTTTGACACACTTTTGGAATTACAGATTTAAAATGACCCAGACTACAATGCGCAACACCATAATTCTATTTGACTAGCTTAGACATTACAGTTTTTAACCCAGCATCATCACAATATCTTAGTTTCCTTCAAATGTATTAAAGCATACATAATGTTTGTAACTTTTCAAAGTCATAGTAATATATTGACCTAGTACGACGTAAAACAGTACCTATTTTTTTTTCATTACTAAGTAGTGTGCTGTGACACCACATTCCTTAAATATGTACATGACTCAGTACCCTCAGTTACATCATTTAGCGTTCAAGTTGGGAAAACAAGATCTTTGTAAGTGTGTTTTAAAACAAAATTAAATTAACTTTGACCAAATAATATCTTGAAGAAAAAGATAGCTAAGATAAACGGTGATTCATTTATTTTTTGGATAAAATTCCAAAATGATGAAAATCACCGTCAAATAATATTCTCAATTATACTTAAATTGGATTAAATTAATTTTGCAATTATGAGTTATGCGCCGCCACGAAAATTGATTGAAATCAAGTGGATTTATATATTAGTCCTGTTAATCTCGTGTATGATATTTCAGTAATTCGAAAAGTTATGAATTTAAATGTCAAACAAACATTCGGCGACACAACGGATGATAAAGTAATTTGGCAATTGTGTGTGCGTTTTGTGTGAACGGAAAGTGGATATTATATCGTTTCGGAATCTAGTTAGATAAACGAGCGCCGTGGTATGGGTGACTGGGTCACTCGGGCTTTAACAACGATGTAACGCTACGGCAAAATGTCATAAGTCACCGTATAGTATAAATATTTAAATCTTCAAGTTGAGCTGTTGCAAAAGGAATTTAAATTGTTGAGTTTAAAAATCGATTCACGTCACGCAATTTTCATTCGTTAAACATACAAATGGTTATATTTAGTCACAAGATACATTCATCCTAAATACTACTCAAATAACGCGATTAGAGACTCATGATTAGTGACTATTCACCAATAAACCAGTAGTAATTGTGTAGCGTAATGGGGGAAAATTACATCCCTTAGACTGTTTTGAACCCATCCCACTACTTTTTTGTTGCTGATTTATAACCATCCCACCATGCATACACACTTCGCCCACTGTGTATGAACTACATATAACTTCATATGACGTCATCAATTACTCAATAAAATGTGGTTACTATTATATAACAAGTAACGAAATAATTACTCAAAATAAGAATCACCTATTCAGATTAAATAAATATTTACGAGTACTAAATTAAAATCATATAAAAAGCATATAAACCAAAAAGAATTTGAATCTGTTGCACAGCCTTTAAGTATGATTGTTTTCTAATTGGTTTTAACGTATAGAACTGAAATATATAATTTCAGAACGACTATTTAATTATATGTACTTTTATTGTTCCTTAATTCACACATTAATAAGAATAATAATAATAATGCGTTTAGTAAAAATTAAATTAAATACATCCTACGATATACATACATATAGGTACATAAAAACATTGCTAACACAACATATATATATGAAATATATAATAATTCAGAGATGTTTTTACTTTGGTGTTATTTCTAGGGCAATTATGCAAAATTCTTAAAGAATTTACACTCGGAACAAATAGCTAAGTTGCAATTAAAGAATCAACATGAATGTGACTTGTTAGAAGATATACGTAGTTTTACAATAAAGCGATCAGCTATAGAAAAGTCATATTCAGAAGTATGTTTTTCGGATTTCTATTCAATGTCCTATTAATATGATTATTGATTTTGACGATTCTTATAGGCATTACTGAAAATTTCATCAGCTTATCTTAATAAGAAAATACCGAATATACCTGATATCAAATTAGAGGGCGGAGATGAGAAATGGTAAGTTATCTTTTAACACCAATCATCATTTCTTTCATGTATTTAATTTTATGTAAAATGTTTGGTTTATTTAAATATTCATAGCTGAAGTGTCATATATATATATATATATATATATATATATATATATATATATATATATATATATATATATATATATATATATATATATATATATATATATATATATATATATATATATATATATATATATATATATATATATATATATATATACTATATATATATATATAACATATATATATATATATATATATATATATATATATATATATATATATATATATATATATATATATATATATATATTTATATATATATATATATATATATATATACATAACAGAATGATATTGAATATAAGTACAATCGAAAAGGATATAAATCTTGAACTGAATGTAGATAAATCAAAAGTTATGGTGTTCGAAAAGTATGAATGCAGAACAGTGTGTAGTATTATGGTAGATAGACATCGACTAGAGCAAGTGAAACAATATGTTTATACTCTAGCGATGGAAAATATGACTGCGAGATTGAGAGAAGAGTGTCTGCTGGTTGTAAGATTTTAGGGGTTTTAGGAATGTTTGTGAGAAATTCTAACATTTCAGGATGTAAAGTTATGTTTGTGCAATGAGGAGTGAATGTTGGGTTTGGCAAACAAAGTATTAAAAGCATGTGAATATAAATTCAGTGCACTTCATAAAATGCAAATACGAAGTAGCATGGTATGTTATATTAAAAATGTTTTTTTTTTGTAGGAATATGTGGAATGTATGGCGAACGGTACTAGAAGAAAACGAAAAATTAGCAAAAGCTCGACTTGCAGCTGTTGAAGTTTTCCAACAACAAATAGCAGATGAGGCAAAGGTGTTAAGATCTCATAAAGTACAAGCATCAAGAAAGGTATGTAATTATAGATGTAAAAATCAGTTATAAAATATGAAATCTTATATAATGAAAATTCGTTTTTATTCCAGTGTATAGATCTATTGACGCAGGTACAAAAAGAACTTCAAACTTGTGTTCAAGATGTAGACAAGACGAAAAAATTCTACTTCGACGAAGAACATAGCGCACATGACGTCAGAGATAAAGCGAAAGATATAGAAGAAAAGTAATTTAAAAACATATTAAAATAGTGTATGTTCATGAATTAATTTCATATTTCTTATAGATTAAAAAAGAAAAAAGGTTCATTCTTCCAATCAATAACGTCGCTCCAAAAAAACAGCGCAAAATTCTCCTCAAAACGTGACCAGTTAGAAGAAAAAAGCACGGGTGCGCGCAAC
>JADQWA010000164.1:0-155000 GCA_018344505.1 Nebria ingens riversi | reverse complement strand
TATATATATATATATATATATATATATATATATATATATATATATATATATATATATATATATATATATATATATATATATATATATATATATATATATATATATATATATATATTGATATTTTGTTTGATAAGAAGTTAAAAAACGTATTTTTAAAGGACGGAGGCGATTGTGGAAACCCACAAAGTGAAGAAGAAGACGATTTCGGTCTAGGAGTAGGAATTGTAATCACCGCCGCAACCCCAATGATTGAGGAAGCCGAGACACCATTTCCGCCACCAGAAGAGGACCAGGTAAACCACGAGGACGAGCCAACTGAGAACCATCAGGACCCCGAACCAGAGCCAGAAGACGAGCCCATTCCGGAAGCGGAGATGAACGGCGATGCGGAAGAAGAGAAATCCGTGGCGGACGACCAACCAACGGATTCAGCACCGTTTCCGGTGAGTAGCAGTAGTGAGGGTGAAACAACTGGGCCTAGTACTGCCGAGAATTCACAGAGTCACGCGCCGCCATCATGCGTTGATGTTGACGATGTCAGTGAACCTAAACAAGTGGTCGGCGGACGGGCTAGTATACCTGATGAGCTGGAACCCCATCAACTTGCTAGACTACAAGACCTTAAAGAATCTAATGCGTAGACAATTTAAATTATATAAACATAATCTGTGGACCGTAAGTTTTCTTCTTCTATAATTATAAAACTAATTAGACATTCGTTCTCAATAAATTGAAACACCTCTTATTATAATTCGGAGCACTTATGAAAGTATAGAGTAAATTAACATAGTAAGAGATCATTGTGTTTATTGAGAATGAAAGTACTTATATTATATTATATTATATATATAATGTGTATAATTTACAGGCGTGCTATGATTTACGTTCTGGTAATTTCTAGGTATCTTTCAATTTTCGCAAATTGTGTCCTGCAATAGTAAAAACCAAAAGAATATAGGAGAATTTTTACTTTTTAATACAACGTTCTAATATATCGTACATACATACATGTCTTAGCTTTTTGATAAGTTGGTCAGAAGGTTGTAGGGGGGAAAAAATTAAAACAACTACAAAAGATTAGGATATTTTTAAATGCGCGATAATCGCGGTTGTAAATCAGGACAGTACGAGTAGCGTTTGTGTAGATCGGAATGCTTAAATATCAAAAATTAAGGGGTACATCTCATGACACTTCATTGCCTCAAAGCACAATCGAAATGCGACTGTATGAAAAATCATTAAACACTCTTAAATAACATATTATTGTTTGGCAAATATAATAAATTTATTTGTGCTTTTTTTGGGCTGTTCAGTGTTATGAAATGTTCCGTTATTAAACGCAAATATATTATAGGCAATTGTTTTGATGGTAAATATGACTGGGATTCGCTAAATCTCAAATAAAACTGATATAATATCTCGTTTATTAATTCGTACAAGTAAATTGAAGTATATAGTTGACCGAGTTATGATAAAATAAATAAAAACGGCTGTTCTAGACGAGCGAAACGTTGATATTTTAGTGTAGTTTGGAAGACTGGAAGAATGCAATAAAGTATAAATAAAATATTAAAATGGTTGCAGTTCTAGCAGCAGCATCAGCAAATCATAGCGCTGGGTTTTATAGTGGTTTTTGATTTATTTTCTAACAGTTAGGACATTTAAACATTTCACTTTGCTAGGTCAGAGGCGCATGCGCGAAGCGCAAACACAAAACGAACTCATTCGTCTAGTTTCGTTTATATACTCATTTAAATATTACTTTTGATGAATAAGTTAATAAATGTATTGTAATGTTATTTTGAATCGATTTTTTGTTCAAATGTCCAACTGCTCTCTTATACTATGATAAAAACGCAGTGTTAGATTATGTTTAGCAATAAGTCGAATGATGAAATATACATTTTAGGCACATAAATTCATTTCTGTTCTCATTGTAATTTCTCAACAAAAAAAATCATGATATAATATATTTCTATGTTTGTTGTTTGTTATACTCGTAAAAAGAAGTGAAGAAAACATGTGTTTGTAAATAAGTCGTTATTATTTTTATTTTTACTAGTTGATATTATTGTAAGTGGAAAAATGGTTGTATCTTTTCTGTTGGTTGCTCATTGGTCAGTTTTTAAAATATATATTTAAAGTGTAAAAAATATATATATATATATAGATATACGAATGTTAGGTGAAAGCAAGATAATTTCTGAACAAACGCACGTAGTATGTGGCTGTATTTATGAATATTTATTATATTATATGCGATGTTTATGTGTTCTGTTTCACGAAATTATGGACACAGCGAATTTATTCAAATACGTTCATTATTTGAGCCATTTAAACCCCACAGAACAATTTTAGTTTTTACACAAGTTACCACTCACGAAAATAATATTGCCCGTTTTTGTGGCGTCACCAGAGACAATAATTTGATTCCATTTAATTAAACTTTAGGTTAAGTTATTGCATTGTCATGATTCCAATACGAAATATATATCATTATTGTACTTACTGGTTAAATAATAAATTTGCTTCGATTCTTGATAAACAAATTTTAATTCTTAATCACATAAAACCACTACTTAAACTACACTTACTATAAAAAATCATACATAAATAAATACATTGTTGATTAGGAATGAAGTTAATATTTTAAAATTCGCATTTTCACTCCAAAAATGCGGAAGTTAATTATTACTAATTTCATATTCTGTATCAATATATATTTTAAATAAAATATAACATATGCCTAAAACTAGCACTAACTATTACTTTTATAATTATATATATATATATATAGTAGGTAAAATGGCTTATTAGGATCTCGCGGATTTAAAGTTTTATTTGATAAACTAAACAATATTTCGCGTTTCGTTTGTAGCTGGTGACGTCACACGTTTATATTTAACCCGGATTTCGTGAGACAGACAATACACTCCCTGTCTTCTTTCAGCGGTGCCTTCTTGTAATAAACAAAGAAATTCTTGAATCTTTCGCCCACTAATAATTATATCTTGTAGAATATAACAAAATTATTGTATAATATTACATTATGGGCAAACACCACTACTTCCGGATCTAATAAGCATTTACATGTTTTATGTTTTCGAAAATACTGTTCAACATAATTTTCAATTTTGTGTAAAAGCCAATTAAAAAACAAAAACAAACAAAACTATATAAGTAAATAAAGTACCCGTCTTTGATGGTAACTTTAAATATAAATAATATCTGTATATACCTAATATTCAAAAACAACACTATATATGCTCATATATTTAAAATTTCATTCATACTTTCATTATTTTGCAACTTAAATAATCTAGCATATAGTTTTCATTCATTAATCAGTAAAAAATATATTTAAACATTTTTTAAAATACTGCTATTAAACTATAAGCAACTTTAAGTACATATACATTTTTTACAAAAAACATATTTCTCTTATATCCTTGAGAATTTAAGATAAAACGCAGTAGTATATTCAATGAAGTTATAAATAGGCGCTAAAGGGACAAGATATATTATTGATTCAACAATATTGGTCAGTGAATCGAGAGTGTTATTGCTGATCTAATTGTCACGATCACCATAGTAACACCGTCCACCCAAGCCTTAATAATATATCCACTATGCTTAAATTCACCCAGTCACCTTTCATGTTGTAAAAACATTCAGTCTATGTCAAGCACTACTGTGAAACATGTCACAAACCTCGTACACGCCAAATATCAATGCCGAATCGTACGAAGACGGTCTCGGAACAACTGATTTGACTCTATATGGATCACCGATTCAAATACGATCGAACCGAAACATGCGAAAGTCGGGTCCGTTTGTGAAAATGTTATCAGAAGATCAACATACGGAATATCAACACCCTCCTGGGAAGCTTATTCGTATGGATGCTCGAAGAGGGAGTAGTTTTGTAAGAGCAATGTCTGATGATCAAGAAGAAAATAAAGGATTAATGTCACTGAAAGGTGATGTACGTCGTGGGAGTAGCTTTCTGAAAACTAGTGACGAAGCTAGTGAAAATATAACAGGAAAATTTTCGAAAGATATTCTGCAAGGAAATAAATTTAAATTTGGTGATGAAACCAGTGAAGAGACTTCAGGAAGCTTCTCGAAAGATATTCGAAGAGCAAGCAGTTTTATAAAAACTGGCTTAGACACTACTGAAGAATTATCTTCGGCAGGAAGAACCCCGAAAGATTTTCGAAGTTCACTTAAAACTGGTGACACCAGTGAAGATACTTCGGCTGCGTCAGGAAAACTCCCTAAAGATATTCGACGAGGTAGCAGTTTTATCCGAACCGCTGATGATAGTCTTGAAGAAAATGTGCAGCGGAGAGCTGATATTCGAAGAGGAAGCAGTGTCATTCGGATGATTTCTGAAGAAATCAATACTAAAGATGGTTCAACTGGACGATTGTCTACTAACAAATCTGATACTAGTCGACGAAGTAGTGCTCCAACAAAGTTATCAGACGATAGCGATAATAGTCCATCGCGAAAAACTTCTAGAGCTGACATGCGTCGTGGAAGTAGTTTTGTGAAGATGGTATCTGAAGAAGAAGAAGTTGCAGACGAAGAAAATGATACAGATCGTTCAGACTTGTCCGAAAAGCTACGAAAATCATTGGATAATTCTTACAGGCACAGCCTTGAATCTATCTCAGAATATAAATCCAAAACGTTCTCATCAGCTTCGCTGTATCCAAGTTTGGATTACAGTTCAATACCTTTAGGGTCTCCGACATCAGAAATATCAACTGATTTTGCTATGCGAAGCGAAAATGAAAGCAATAAAGACCGCACTAATGTAAACTCAAGTTTGAGTTATTTGAGCTGGATACAAAGTGTGAATGGTGATTATTTTCCACCAACAAATGCCGCTACGCATGGCTCAGACAATGAAACTCGGTCTGGAGAATGGAATAACTTCTGGACTAGTTACAATAGCTCCAGAAATGAGTATTTTTCGAGTCCTTATTTATGCCCGTCGAATTCCGGTGAAGAATTATCGTTAGGAAGCAACGCAAGTACACCGAGAGGGTATACAGATAAGAGTAATGCGGATAATATTGTGCTAACTATCGAGGAAGTAAATGAGGCTTTGGATTGTACGCAACGAGTTATGGATATACTACGTGGTGCAATGAAACGTGCTGGAACGGATGTGACAAGTTTTAAGAATGATTCTCACGGAGCAAACGTAAGTAGATTTATTTTAAAATTTATTCAATGTATCATTCGATTTAAATAAATTGGTGTATTTCCAGAGTAAAGATGATAAAAAAAATAAAGACTCAAAAAACTATCCGAAAGATAAAAACGCATCTAAATCAACCAATAGCAGTTGTATTGACTTAATTTTAAATCATACAGGGGTTGCAGAAATGCTTAAAAAAGTTATAAATAAGCGCAGAGAGGTCCTTATGCCCGACGGGACATTGCGTTCTAGAAGTTCGTCTGAATGTTCAAAAAAATAATTTCCACAAACATTTTTTCAATTATCTAAATGTTATATTTTGTACTGAATAAAATAAAATATTTATTGTAAGTTCTCAATGTTTTTTTATATGTAAATATATAAAGTAAAATTATATTAAACACCTGCTACAGATTTGCTCTTATTATTAGATATGTTCTAAAGACTTCACGAAAGTTGAAATTAGAATTAGCCGCGCAATTTAAAACATGAAGTTAGTTACGCATTGATTTGAAGCTAACTTCAAATAGCTGAATGGAAAAATTGTAAAAAGAAGTATTACTACTGAAATCAACTGAAATAAATAATAAAACTCGATAAAACAGTTTGGTGCTTTTGTGACAAATGTGTTTGTGTTATTTTTATATTATAAGTTGTTTTTATTTACTCTAAAGCTTGTTTTTCTGTATAAATGTAATGTTTCCATCTTCTATCGTTTGATATAAAACGAAGAGACGTGTTTTTTTTGACGAAGATAAGCAAAAAGTTGTAAGTACTAATGGCGTCTGCTCAAGGGACTTGACAGTAAAATTGATAACACAACATTTCAGATATCGAAAATGGGTACAACAGAACAATTCTCGTTACGGTGGAATAATTTTCATTCGAATCTAACGGCTGGATTCCATGATTTACTAGAAGCTGAGGATTTGGTTGACGTTACATTGGCGGCGGAAGGACATTTCCTACAAGCACATAAAATTGTGCTGTCTGTGTGTAGTCCGTATTTTAAACAGTTATTTAAAGTGAATCCATGTAAACATCCGATAGTTATATTGAAGGATGTAGGCCACAGTGATTTAAAAGATATTTTAGAGTTTATGTATCTGGGTGAAGTTAATGTGTTACGCGAGAATTTGACAGCGTTTTTAAAGACTGCAGAGCTGTTACAAGTCAAAGGGCTTACGGGTGACGATTCTGTAAGTATATTTTGCTTTACTTACTTACTTTAAGATGATCATTTGTTTTGAATCAATTGTTTATTTTTGTAATGATTTCCACAAATTTAAAATTTCCTTTACTACTTTTTAAACGAGTCATAGCTCACTTCAGTTCAGTAACTGAGTTGAAACTGATTTTTATAAAAAGAATACGATTTTTTATAGCGAAATAAGATGATTATAAATTTGAATTACATTTGAAATAAACGCTTTGTTTAAATTTATTTTACAAAATATATTAAGTAACAGTAAAAATTAATAAATAATTATAAAAATGGTTCAAATATATTTTTGCATTCATAACTCTTTGAAAAATCATGATTTTTAAGTTATATTCATAACAGAAAATTGGTTCCATAGTAACAATATTTCTATTATTTTTTAAAATTTATCTATAGAGTGAAACTTCATCCAGAAAAGACGACGAGTGTCTTAATAATTCAACCAACCAAAGCGATGATATCGAAGACATAAGTTACGAACCACAAATAATTGAAACAAAACCAGTTCTTCGACAATCGTATTCGCATAAATCTCCATCACCAATTCAAACTACAGCACCACAAACACATACAAAAAGAACTCGATCATTAGGTAATGCAAGCAATACCAAACGGAGAAAATCAGAAAATGTCAACAATCAATCCCAACAACAACAACAACAGCAGCAACAACAACAGCAACAAGAACTCAACGACCATCTTCAGCATGAATATATCGAGATTCCCGATCCGAAATCCGAACCAATCGAGTACCTATCTGAAAACGAAAATTCCAACATGAAAGATGATAGTTTGATGCAGATTTTGGAAAATTCGAAGAATTCAATGGCGGCGGGAAACGAGATGGCCGGCGATCAAGGTAGGTCATGATAAAACAATTATTTTTTTCGTCAATGTTCGTATTGTGTTTGTTTGCAAATGACTTAAATTTATTGAACATTTTTATATTTTGAGTTTAATATTGTAATATATAATTGATTGTCAATAAATAATACAATTTTTAATTTACTTAATCAGAAGTAAAACAAAAATGACGACTTAAAATTGGATGGCTATGATTATTGTATGGATTGTCAACCATTTCGAATTAATTTGCGTCAACGTTGCCAAACTTTTTTATATATGTAGTTTAATTAAAAATTATTGCTATGAGAATTTATAATAGCAAATTATGTAGTGAATTTAAGTCAAGCATGCTTCTTATTTATTATTTTGGGCTATATTTTATGTTAATAAATTTTTCGGAAATA
This sequence comes from Nebria ingens riversi, assembly GCA_018344505.1. NCBI lineage: Eukaryota > Metazoa > Arthropoda > Insecta > Coleoptera > Carabidae > Nebria > Nebria ingens. The sequence goes on along the minus strand of JADQWA010000164.1, from coordinate 147,316 downwards.
TTTTCGTTGCTTTTTGGTCTTGAAATGTTTGTGATACTAATTTAAAGTTATTAACAAAATAAAGTTCCAGAAAAATAATAATATTTAAAACTTTACGATAATAAATAGTATGATGCAATTTTCCAATTATATTTAAAAATACTAAATATAAGCGTTTAAATATAATTGAAATGATTTAAATTAAATGCGGTTTTTTTTTAAAGTGATTATTTGATTAAAAGTGCCACATTATGATTTTAATTTGTTTATTTTGCGGTAAGTAGTACTTTATTATTTTAGTTATGTTATTATCACTTAAAATTCTCAGAACGAGAATAAATAAATCAATTAAATAAATAAACATACGTTATTAACACAATGTTTTTCGTGAAACTGGAATGTTTTGTAGTTGATTATTTTATTGTTACAGTAACATGTATGTCTTGTGGGAAAACGATGCGACCAAGCAGCTTACGTCGTCATATGTTGGACATCCATGTGCCAACAGTTGGACGAGTACACTGTAACGCCTGTGACAAAACGTTTAAAACAGCAAACAGTTTGCAAACACATCGCTTTGTTAAGCATGGTTTGAAAAAAAGACGCGCAAAATACGATAAAAACTCTTCTACAAATGTCAACACTATTTAAATTGTAGTTAGCAAAGGCGATTTGCTGATACGCTGCTCTAGTGTCGAATATATGAACTAGTCTATTTCATGTATCACTATTTTTATATATTTTATAGGAATAAATGGTTGAAATAGCGATATTAGCGCGGCCGGTTTCCAGTATCATTTTATACTATTTGATCATACCCAGAATTTAAACAATATTTTTTATATATAGATATATAGTTTATTTACGAATTATAATAGGATTTTTTATGGTACGCATTGATTTCTTAACAGTGTTTCAAATTTATGAAATAATTCTTATAACACTCGACATTTACATCATATTCGAATTGTTTATTATAAATTAAAATTCCATGTAATCGTTCATATATTAGAGAAATCAGGGTTCTTTGCCTATTTTTTATTCCTAAATTTATATATTGACTGGATTTCGAAGGATTATATGTATTTTATTTTACACAATCCATAATTACGTAATTATGTTAAATTTTTTTTTTAACTGAAAAAATTACACTGTAAATTATTGTAATTTATATATTAAATACATATATTATGAAATAAAGGTTTAAGGAATATATATAAATATTTCTTTTGAGTTAACCTAAAAGCTAAAAATATTCTAAACAGAAGTGATCTTTGAAACAAATAAATAATAAAATATTTTAAGTGAATAATTGAATGTCTTTCTAATTGACTTCATGTTTTCTCACAAGCAGCATTAAAAATCAGGAATTGTCATTAAAGATAAAACAAAATGTAAGAGAGTGCTCACAAAGCATGTGTATGTTGTGAATTTCAGTAGCGTGAATTTAATTTTAACATCCATTCTATTCAGGAAAATCAGAAGCGAGACGAGGACCGCATTCATACCAGTGCGAAAAATGTTTAAAGTATTTTTCGAGAAGAGATCACCTGCGTACACATTTTAAAAACATCCATGGTGAAGGTGTTGGCCCATTTGCTTGTATTATTTGTTCCCAAATGTATAAAAACACCGAAAGTTTACGGAAACATATAGCCAAGTTTCATTTTCAAAAAGTTGTTGAACCGGGCAAAATGTCCACGGAGGAACCATTTCGTATGGAAATGTTTCGAAAAGATACACAAGCGAGTAATAACGATCGGACTTGGGTTGACTAAAGACAAATTTTGTCTTCGAATGAAAGCGTTTCAACATTTTATAGATAACTACTAACGGTTTTTTAGTGTCTGAATATTTTATATTATTTTAATCTCGTTATTAGATCTGTTTAATCCGAAATTAAAAATAAATAAGCCGTTTTTAGTACTACATATATCTCTTAAAAATGTAATATTATAAAGTAAGAGCGAAATTTGACATTTTTTAGGGTTTTTATTAACTATGCTTTTGTGTTACTTGTTGAATTTTCGTATTGACTATTAATTATTATTACTTTTAGCAATGTTTATCATTATTAATATATGATTTTACGGTCTATTATGCAAAATGCTGAATTATTTGTGTGTGTGTTTATATTGTTGAATTTTAAAATTAACAAAACTAGATTTATAAGTTATAGTTAATGCAATAAAACGACTTTAATGACAAACATATTTTAAAATTACATGTTTGCTATGTAATAATCCAGTAATAAGTTACCGTTTATTAATATTTAATGTTTGAGTTTAAGTTAAATTTAATACTGCGAATTGGTGTTACGAATTTTATAAGTTAAATGCGTAAATTTCGTTCATGAAGAATGGCTGCATTGCATCAGTATTTTTGTTGCGTTACATAAATTTTATTAACATATCGTATATACACATCACTAGTCGCCGCCATTTCAACATTTATGTTCACAATTTGCATTTATCATTTCAAAGTATTAAATGAACAATAAAATCAATTAGTTTTAGTTTTATTATTAGTACATGATATCGTAATGTTATATTTATTTTATTCACTTATTTCTTGCGTAAAATGTCCTCTCCATTTTACGTAAATTTAAATTTCGTTGGTAATTGTTACCATTATTTTATCACAACACATATTTAGTTGTTAAGCAATTAATTTGTTCATTTTCAATTTATTATCAATATTTATTGTATCCAAATATTATTATTACGTAACTTATGCTTGGCCTTCACTACGTAATAATCATAGTATGATTATCTAATTATGAGTACGTATATTTACAAGCGCGTGTAAACAAGTGAAAATGACGTATATAGAAGTACTAATCATTGCTAATTTAGCATAATTATACTTTTAATTATCGTAATGAATACTTAGTAAAGACTAAGCATTAGAATATGTGTGCCTCATTCTGTATCTAAGTAAATACAAATAATCGAACCAAATTGTTTTGTTGTTTTTATTATTAGTACCAAAGAGGCTTGCTAGTGTTTGTTGTCTTTGTTATGTTTTATTTGTAGGCAATCGAAAAAATCGTATTTTTGTCTTTCCTACGATTGGTTAATTTTGTTTTATAGATATAAAACTCTTCGTTTGTCCAACGTGCAATAAATGCTTTAGAAGAGATGACAGTTTACGCAAACATTTTACAAATCTGCACGGGCCTAATAAAGGTCCATTTAACTGTGCAATTTGTTGCGCATTGTTGAAAAATCGTAATAGTCTCAATGTTCATATGTACCGATACCATAGGTACGTTATTTTATCCGCAAACAGTGTCATACATTTATTATAATAACATTTTATTTTTAGATAAAATTAAACGAAGGCACACATAAGGCATAATTTTATAATCGCCACTGTACATATATTTTAAATAAAAAGATTTTTTAATGAATATTATGTTTCATTTTTTAACCTAGTAAATGTTTCATTAATCTACCGTATAGTGGGACATTTGCAGTGTGCGATACTAATTTGATTCATGTGAGATACTATGACGTCACAAATATAATGTTCACTCAAATGTATCTTAAACTGCATATCAAGTTGGTTTACACGAATTCTAAATATTATTAATGATTATGGTGCTTACCAATTTTGCCATTTTGGATTTCCAATTTTGAATTTATTGCCCTTGTTGATGAAAACTTGATCCTAAAAGCAATATTTTGTTGTTATATTTAAATTTATACTTTCTCAAATATAATAATGTATAAATATTATTAAGCATTTACTCATCAAAATAAATGTTTAATTTTATCCGTATTTGATTATCTTCAATCAAATGAAATATATGCTCTTTTATTCCGTTTATTAGACTTTTTATTCATTTCACCCATGTAGTATCGTTTGTCATTAAAACACCGTACAACAGTTTTAAATATTATTTATATTTAGTTTATATCGTTGGATTTTTATAATTAAGTCCTGATTTGATTTTAAAAATTGAAATCAATTGCATTTTATTACATTTTGGTAGTCACCATAATTAACAAATCGATTGATAGCCTAACAAGATCGTGGTATTGTGTAAATTGAAGAAGTATCTAAGAAAATGAGTGAATGACAAAATAGTGACCATCACACTTTTATTTTCATGTAGTCATTTGTTTCAGGATTATTGTACACGTTAGACAGACATGTTTACTGTCCCGTTTGTAACAAGAAATTCGTAAATCGATACAATCTAAAAGTTCACATCAGGGATAAACACGAATCGAACGATGCGATACAATGCAGACTTTGCGGTAAAGGAATGAGGAACCCAAGTTGCTTACGCGTTCATATGTATAATCATCGAAAACAAATGATGGAACAAAGTTGACATTTACGCTTAAGACAATGAGATTTTATAGGTTCTCCTTATATATCTTGGTTACTTTATATATGTTTAGCCATTCGCAACTCATGTACGAACGAATTTAATAAATATGTATTTAAAGATTTTTACAAATTTGCTAAGAATCGAAATATATTAATTGTGAATAGATATTTATCAATTAGTAGTTACATTCTCAAAATATTGACGCCTTTCCTGTACTATTTACAATTTTAAAAGTAATTTATTAGCGCAACTATATTTACACATTGAAATCACTGACGTAATAATAAACAACGAAGAAGTTCTGTTATATTAGTTTTTTTTTAACGTACCCATTTTGTTTGATCAAAAAGATAATAAATATTAAATTTTTAACAAAATAAAGGAATCAAATATAATTGTTCTTTATTATATTAAACACAAACCAATTATATTTGGGTTAATTAATCAAATTGGTTTTTTTCATTTCGGATTATCAATCTTTTCTGTTTTTCAAGTTTATAGAATTATTTTTCAAATAAACAACAAATTTTAAATGCCATACTGACTTTTGTTTTTAGGTTTAAACTAAAATATATATTCAGTAATATTCCAATATCTTTGCCAAAATTATTATGAAATATAATATTTAAGAACAATTAGAATTACTGTAAAAGAGTGTAAATATTTGTTTATTTTAACAAATATATATATAGTATTTTTGTATATCCAGGTTTTATATATTAAAATAAATCTTTTAGTTTATAAGGTAAATAATCTAATAATATTGTTAATAATCAAATTATAGGTTTTTTAATGTTTGAAGAAACAAAAGAAATTGTAATATATATATTTTCAATAATTGTTTAAATTCTCTTCAAACTAAAAAATCATAAGTAACATGCTTGGTTTTCACTAAGTAACAATTATTGTATAATGTGCAATGAGTATAAACATGCTAAAATTACTTATTTACAATAATAGACATGCGTTAATCATTGCTAAGTTTACATAATTGGTATAATTATTACTTAGTCAAGACGGAGCAAAATATACGTATGTAATAATTACCAAGTATGAGTAAAAATGTATTTTTATATTATAAAAAAAAAAACTAAAATAAAATTTTGTATATTTTTAGTAAAACGATATTCTGTGTTTTTTTTTTTTCAATTTAACATTTGTAAGGAAACCATTTATAGATAACAGAATATAATCTTATCAATTGTGAGTAAACACTTCCTTTATAGCAAAAAGGGTTTGGTTTACGTACAAGCGTGTCATACAGAATTGAGTTTGAGTCGGTGCAATGTGGTTTGATTTGGGTCGATTTGAACAGCTACCAACTCAATATGCAGCGAATAAAACACCTGTAACAGTAGATGTTTTGGAAGCTGGGTTGATTTTTTCGTTTGTGATTTTGGCATTGTGCTTTTTCATTATAGCACTCGGAGAACGTGGAACAAGAGTATGTATAGTTTATTTATTAAAAAATAAAAATTGTTATCATTTGAAAACATCGGCCATGTGTTGGCCCTAAACTTTCTTTTACGTAGTCAGTATATTTTGATTTGATAGTATATAAATATAAAATGTTTAAATTTCAAGAAAATATTTTCATTCGTTGTCCAATAAAAGTGTAAAGTTAGTTTATTGTCAGATTTCCAAAGAAAACATATGTATTTTAGATTTTAAATGTTGGATTTTATAGTAGTATAAAGAAAATATAATTATTTATTACATATTATTAAAAATTATTATGGCCGGCATTCTTTAGTTTTCAAATTAACTTAAACCAGAGAAAATATTTATATATAATATTTTAAATTATTTACTAACCTTTGTAACGCTTTTTCACTAAACTTATTTGTGACATTGACAATAAATGTTAAATGTCAATATATTTGAATATTTAAAAACAGTAGATACGTTTTATTATATATAATTTTCCATACCTATGTAATTATGGCAATATAAATAGGATAATAGCAATTTTCTCGTAACTGATACAGTTTTTGAAGAAATGTTTCAAACAAAAGTTGTTCAAATCATTAATATCTTTCAATTTTATTCTAACTATTTTTACTGCAAGTGCAGCCGTTTTCGAAGATATGCAAAAAGTGACTCAAGTAAATATGCACTTCCGGTTTGAATATGCTTTTCAAAAATAGGAGGTTTTCCTCCCAGGCATACACAAATCTTAAGTTTAAAGTTTCATCATTTTATCTTCAACGGTGTAGGCTGTAGAGCGCATACAGACACACAGACGTCATTCCAAAAATAGTTAGACTCGATTCAGGGAAGGTCAAAAGGCGTATTTCCGTTAAAATTCGAGAAATGTTTTTTTCGTGATTACAATACTTACTTATTACTTCGTAAAAGAAAGTAAAAATTAAGAATGTATATATTGATTACTTATATACAGTTTATAACGCAATTATAAATTTGGTTTAGCCTTCTAAAACAATTGGATATATTTATTTCCTTTTAACTATGGAGTAACCTAAATATTACTTGCGATAAGAGAAATTCGTTATTTTCAAATAGATACATATATACATGTAGAAAATATTAAGAATAATTTCTTTTCAGTTCGTTTCACTATGCACCAGAATAACATTGAGTCTATTGATTGGGTGCATTATAATAGGTAATTATTGTTTATTATTTTAAAAAAAATAATAATTAATAAATAAATGTGTTAGTGGGAAATTATGGTCAAGAATGGGAAGTTGGACATATAAAATCAAACACATCATATCGAGCCGGGACTGGTCAGGAAATTGACGCCGAAATCGGTGTTAAAATCGGATTTCGCTCAGTTAACGTTACTTTGAAAGCAGATTCACCGGTAGAACCGCCGTTAAATCATGAAGTTATCGATTATAATGAACGATTTGAATGGACTTGGGATCAAGGCCGATTTGGATTCGGACCTTATGGCAAGAGGAAAAGAATTCTAAATTAAATTAAATTTATTATTTGCTTTAGTTTTATAATTAATACTATTTTTTGTTTGTTTATACGTATGTCTTTCAGTAATTTAAAATTAACTATTTAAGTTTGAAAATCGAAGTTATTTACTTTATTATTTTAGCTGGACGTTTACAACAAAGTTTCCGTGCGGCTCAATATAAAGGACTGCCATACCCAATACTTTGGGTTGTGGACTATTTTGTTTTTGACGGCGAAGGATTGAGATTTGGCCGTTTTTACCGTACAGCAGGATGGTATTCACATATTTTAATGTGGTCCGCATTTGCATGTTGGATTCTTACTAACATTCTTTTCCAATCTGTCATTCGTTACGGCACAAATTTCTTAGCAATCACAGGAATTTTGCAGTTATGTGCATGCTTTATATGGAGTGTAGTTAGGAACCCGTATGATCTATCGATTCCGTTTGAATCCGGATCACTTACTTTAAAATTTGGGAGTAGTTTTTATCTAACACTTTTTGGAGGTATTCATATTTATGAATATTCAAAAACTATTAGTATCTTATTGTATTTTTTAATTAAAGGATTACTATGCTATATTTTGGCTATTATAATATTTGTTATGAATTTGTTTTGGCCGGATGATACAGCCGGATTTTTTAATATTGATCCTTTGTCAGATTTCGATGAGTTACATTTATGTAAGTATTTAAAGTTACGAATACGTTATAATAAATACGTTTAGTAAGCGCAGAACGGAGCACTGCGAGTGATGACATATAACGTCAGTGGTATACTAATCGTGCTCCGATCTGTCCTTGCTGAATGCAGCTTCAGAGTTACTGTGATCGCCATATTGATTTATATTGCTTAGCTCTAGCAGAATTGGAAGTAAAAAGAAGGAGAAATAATGTACAGGACGATAATTTCGCTTTAAATGAAATGGGTAATGTACAACTACAACAGGATGGTCCTAACGAAATAGAAAGAGACGTTGTACTGTTAAAACGACGTAGTACATTACGTTTCAAACGAAATCAGTACAAGAACTTGAATAATGATGAAGACGATAATATATATAGCAATTTTGTCTCATCAGGGTATGTTATTAAAGTCTAACACAGCACATGATCGTTGGGAATAAAAATATTCTTATTAGTGCTAAATATATTGTTTGTCTGTACATGATTTAGTTTATAAATATTCATTGGAGTAAATGAAAAATGTATAATTTTTAGATTACCGCCAGTGAATGAAGATGAACCATTACAACCTCATACTTCTGGTACAAAAAGAAAAGTACCAATGTTGCCACCGAAAAGGAAAAGATAATTACGAAACTATGGAAGCATTTTTGAATAGTTATTGATAATATAATTATTTAAGAAATTGTCTTATAATTAAACAAAATATTTTTGAATCTTGCCCAGGAAACAACAGAAAAACGGATGCACAGTACCATGTGCCTTATTCTCTGAATATATCAGACATATATGTAACATATACATGTGTGTTTACTGGGAATGAATATTGAATATATATTTTTTTAATCTTAATAATAAATATAAAATTAATGTAAAGAAATTCATAGTAAGCGCAATAAAAAATGTAATAAGAATTGTTTCAATTAGATCTTATATTTCAAAATAATATAAATTATTTCATTATAAATATAACAAGTTTAATGATTAGGATTGTATTAAAGCAAGTAGTTCATTGCTAAATTCACTTTCACACAATTTCGGTGTTTCGCTAACCGCGTCTTTGCTCGTAAGATTTAATCGGGTGTTTTTGATTTTCCAATTATTCTCGGAAAATGGGTCGCGAGCTAGAGCGAAAATTTGTTCAAAAACGCCGACACAATTTTCGCGAGTATGCAACGTACCACAAACGAACACCATCACCAAACCGTGTACGTCGATTTTCCCGTAAACACCATCGCTAGTCAAATTTGGGAAAAAAAATAAACAATGTTGCTGTTTGGTTGCTGCTAAAACACGCACAACTTCCGTACGATCGTTGTCAACACAGTTTTCTGTTTTCGCAGCTGAAGATATAAGACTTAATTGTAGACTACAATCTTGCCAAAAGTGCTCTTCGCTTATGAATTCATCTGTGTTCAACATTGAATAGAACCATTCCGTGAACTTTGTTGCCATTAAATTAATATCTTCACCTAAACCTTTATTTGCAACTATTGATTCTTCTGCTTTTTCTGCCTTTTCTTGTTCTTCAGTCGTAGAATTTTCCCAAAATTCCAATATTTTTAGTACAAGTAACAGTTTGGTTACAGGGGGGTTCAAAGGGATGCAGTTTTGATGTGAATAAGAAAACAAAATATCACGTTTAACGCATTTCCGATTTAAAATTGCAGCATAATCAGTAGAGTATCGAATAATTATCTCAATTGCATCTAAATTAAACGAGAATTGTCAATTATTTATGGTTTCATGAGTCACACTGTTGAGTCGCTTTTTAAGTTGCATATTGCATTGCTTTCAGCCTGGTTAGGCTCCGCCCCAAATACTCCGAAGTAGGCGGGGTCTAAGAGATATGTGTGAAAGTAAAAAAAAGATATTTATTATTTTAACAACATATTCTATATAGTGGCTGTTTTAAAAACGACTCAACTAAGATTGTTTTAAAAGCTAACCTTCTTTAGTTGCAAGTATTTCGGGGTTTAAGTGATGCTGCGTTGTTGTAGTTGCAAGCTGCATAACATCAGCTTCATCGAGAAGGCCAAGAATTTTTCTAATACCTTGATGTGCACTATCGTTTGGCATTATAACTTTAATTTAATTTAAAATATCACAAATATATAATTATGGTAAAATGTCAAACAAGTTCTTGAAGTTAGCCACATTCAAGTTGCATTGAAATTTCAGAAACCCAATGCACTATATGCAAAAGTAATTATTTTTATATGAAAAAAACAAACAAACAAATATAGCTCTTTTAAAAAAGTACTATACAATTTTCAGTAGTTACGAAACTAATCAATATTTATATATATTAATCAAATATCGTATATGAATGAGTTGTTTAAGAACATTTTAAACAATGTAATACAAATTTTTATAATGTAAACACGGCTTTTGTGAGCTGAACGTCGGAACTTCATTCCGAATATTGCTCATCATTCGACGAAAAAATTCTAAAGTTTGGTTATAAAATTACTATTAATATTAAGTGATGTAAAGTAATATAAAAATTACTCATTTTATCATACATTTGTCATGGCACATAGATTACTGAGTACCAGAATAAATTTAGAGAAACTCTTAAAGATAAATTCAAACTTATCTAACATAAATACATGGAAAAAGGTATGTGATGAAATAATAAAATTATCTCATTGAAAATATATCAATTGACTCTTATATTCACAGAATAGTGTATCTACGTTAAATTTATTAAAAAACGAATGGAGAATATTTTGCGATAAACCACCGAAAGGTTTTGAAAAATATTTTAAACCAGGTTCAAAGCAAGCGCCTGCGAAAAGTGCGGCACCGGAGGCGGGCGCCAAGGAAGCCAAAGATGTTAAACCGAAAGAGCAAAGTAGTGAGAAACCTAAAGCGGAGCCTCCACCACCGGCAACTCGTGGGGCCGCTAGTGCCCCGGGTCCCTCAAAACCTTATGACCAGTGGTCGTTTGGGCTGTTCGGCGGTACTGGGTCTCGGGGTAGTGGTGGCAAACCGTTCGGAGAAAGTGAAAAGGACAGATGGTACATTATCGGAGCACTGGGGACGGTAGCGTTTCTAGGCGCGTTAGCTTATTTCGAAATGGGGTACAAAGAAATTGGATGGAAGGAGTTTGTTCACGCGTAAGTTATTTTATTTCACTTTTAATTTCAATTAATTGCCATTTAATATAAATGAAAACTATAAAAAAATAGTAGATATTATATAAAGTTAGGTGTGTAAGATAAGTACTTTAGGTCATGCTAAATTTACACATTAATAGAAAAATAATTGACTACTTATTCAAAATTGTAACCTTAGTTACATAATTATGTATAGACGCATTATTTCATTTTAAATATAACTAAGATAAAGCCCGTATTACACGATAATATCTATATACTACGCAACAATTTTAACATATATAAGTTGTACAAATAATCGAAATTATAGTTATATATATTCTTTTTACACAAAAACAAAGCTGAAACTGAATTTTAGTAAACATGACGTTTATATTAGTTATTATTACTGTCTTTAATAAATATATAGTAATAAATAAGTTCAGAAAATATGATTATTGTAAATTAAACACATTTTGAAAAGTGTTTTTTATTTTATAGATATTTAGCACGTGGTATAGTAGAAAAACTAGAAGTAGTTAATAAGAAATGGGTACGAGTACGTCTTTTACCTGGGAACACAGTTGATGGGGCGGTACTTTAATAATAATCATATAGCTACGACGCCATTTTGTTTTATTTTCATAGCCAAAATAGATAATGATAAAAAAACAATATGGCGTCAGAAGTTATAAAACATAACTTATATTTAGTATAACAATATTTTGTTTAAAATTTCAGAGTGTTTTATGGTTTAATATTGGTAGTGTTGATTCGTTTGAACGTAATTTAGAAAATGCACAAATTGAAATGAGTGTTGAACCGCCGAATTTTTTACCAGTTATCTATAAAACAGAGATAGAAGCAGCGAATTTAACCGGTATTCTGCCAACGTTGTTAATCATAGGGTTCTTGATCTATATGATGCGCCGCTCCGCTGAGATGATGGGCGGCCGTAAAGGACGGAAGGGTGGTGGGCTTTTTGGAGGTGTTATGGAGTCGACGGCCAAACTTATTAATTCGAATGAAATTGGTGTTCGATTCAGGTATGATTGCTTTAAAACATGCGTTAATTTTGTGTTGCTTCATGTTAAAAAGTGTTTTTTTTTATTTGAAGGGACGTGGCCGGTTGCGAAGAAGCCAAAATTGAAATTATGGAGTTTGTTAATTTTTTGAAGAATCCACAACAGTATATTGATTTAGGAGCTAAAATACCCAAGGGTGCTATGCTTACAGGTAAGTCTTAATTTGTTAATGTTAAATTATTGTAGTGTTATTAAATATCGCTGATTTAACGACGATTCGCTAGAGTATTAGTTTTAACACAATGCTCTGTTCCAACATAATATTCCGTTTACCTATACTAGAAATAACGAAAGAAGAGACCTCGTTATAAACCGCTATAAAAACAATCGAAACAACAATATTTTTTTTTACCTAAATAGTAGTGACGTAAATCTCTAGTCTACTATATGTATGTCATTCGATCACGAAATGTTTACTATTTATTCCAATTTTGAAATACTTAATTTGAATCCTCATTAAATTAAAATGTAAATAAATACGTATTAATCTGACATAATTTTTTGCACATAGGTCCACCTGGTACAGGTAAAACATTGCTAGCAAAAGCAACAGCTGGCGAAGCGAATGTCCCGTTCATAACAGTCTCAGGTTCTGAATTCTTAGAAATGTTTGTCGGCGTAGGCCCCTCTCGCGTACGCGACCTTTTCACAATGGCGCGCAAACACGCTCCTTGCATCCTGTTCATTGACGAAATCGACGCTGTCGGTCGCAAACGCGGCGGCCGAAGCTTCGGTGGCCATTCCGAACAAGAAAACACATTAAACCAACTGCTAGTCGAGATGGACGGTTTCAACACCACAACGAACGTCGTCGTTCTAGCCGCGACAAATCGTCTAGATATTTTAGACAAAGCGTTACTTCGCCCTGGTCGTTTTGATCGTCAAATTTATGTGCCTGCCCCAGATATTAAAGGACGCGCGAGTATCTTCAAAGTGCATTTGACTCCATTAAAAACAACCATCGATAAAAATGATCTAGCACGTAAAATGGCGGCTTTAACACCGGGTTTCACTGGAGCTGATATTGCGAATGTTTGCAATGAAGCCGCGCTAATTGCGGCGAGAGACTTAAACGATAAGATTATAATGAAACATTTCGAGCAAGCGATTGAGCGAGTTGTGGCTGGGATGGAGAAGAAGACGAATGTATTGCAACCGGAAGAGAAAAAGACGGTTGCGTATCACGAAGCCGGACATGCTGTTGCTGGATGGTTCTTAGAACATGCGGATCCCTTATTAAAAGTGTCGATTATTCCTCGCGGTAAAGGGTTAGGTTATGCGCAGTATTTACCTAAAGATCAATATTTATACACAAAAGAACAGTTATTGGATCGAATGTGTATGACATTAGGTGGACGGGTATCAGAAGAATTATTTTTCGGTCGAATTACAACGGGAGCGCAAGATGATTTAAAGAAAATTACTCAAAGTGCGTACGCACAAGTGGTCCATTACGGTATGAACGCCAAAATTGGAAACGTTAGTTTTGATATGCCGCGCGAAGGTGATATGCAACTGGAAAAACCGTATTCGGAAAACACAGCGCAAATCATCGATTCTGAAGTTCGGGTGCTCATCGAATCAGCGCATAAGCGAACAACAGAACTGCTTGCTTCACACAAAGAAAACGTGCGAAAAGTCGCTGAGCGTTTATTGAAACAAGAGGTTTTGAGCAGAGATGATATGATTGAACTGTTAGGGGCGCGGCCCTTCCCTGAGAAATCAACGTATGAGCAATTTGTGGAAGGCACCGGCTCGTTTGAAGAAGATACTACGTTGCCCGAAGGTTTGAAAGAATGGAACAAAGAAAGACCGACACCTGAAGACGAAAAAGTTTCACCAAAAGCAGTCTAATTTTTAATATTACTTTGTAGTCGAACATTTTCTGTCATACGTACTGTATAATTTTTTAAATAATAATTATTGTGTATAATATTACATTATTTCATTGTGTAGTTTATATTTATTTATATACACATTACCTAAATAATAATATTAAATAGTCGTTTTGTATTTTTATTTATTTCATCGCGTCAACCGTATTATGGGTACAACATTAGAAATTAATAGAATTCATAGCTAAATGGGGGAAATGAATAAATAGTGGAGCGAAATTGAAAAAAATATCTAATTCATTTTGGTAACTAGAGTAACTAATTAAGTTCTGAGCGTCTATAAGTAATATTTAACTAAATAAAACTATATATGTTGAAATTTATTTGAACTAAAATGTTACTAATTGTTTTAAACTCACCCCAGAATAACTTGTAATATATTTGAACCACGTTTTATTAATAATAATAGCACTTTTTACAACAATATTCACTGGTTATGTATCACTTCACTGTATAGACACCAACGTGTGTATAGTTCTATAGTTACTTGTCTAATCAAGTAATATATAGGAAACAGGATTTATATTTTGTTCAGTAAGTTGTCGCGTCTTGTATACGAAGCATTGTGTGTAACTTTAATTTGGTTTTGAAACAAGTTATTTATTTTGTAAGTAATTAAGTCTACACAATTAAAAATATTTTTATCAAAAGAAACTATCACATCTAAAATCTAACTGTAATTTTAATTGATACATACGTTATTAAATTCGTTTAAATTAGAATATAGTTATAAGCAATTGTTTAAGAAAAACATACAATCGGGCGCGGTATATTTTTTGTAATAACTAACATTTAAAAAACATATACGTACATACACACATAACTTCATATCTATTCCCATCAAATGGGGTAGCAGAAAACAATTGTTATTTTGTTGGTCGGGTCTCGTTTAATTAGGCACAAACAATTAAAAACACGGCACGTTTAAAACAAAATTGATATTAATAATTAGACAACTAGTTTCGGTTGGTATTCTGGTTTTCCACGACGCTCATTGGTCAAGTTTGTGAGGCAGTCGCCGCGCTTGTTTCTGATTGGTGAGAATAAACATTCTCTTTCTATCACCAAGTGTAAATAGTTGCTTACAATTACTAAACGAAACGATTTATAATGGTAACAAGTGCAATACATACGAATTAAATTGCAATCGAATCGTAATGTATTAGTTTTAAACAAAATTGATATTATAAAAAATAATTTAAGTTGGTATTCTGATTTTCTAAGATGCTTATTGGTTAAGTTTTGAAGCAGTTGCCGCGTTTTTCTCAGTATGGCGGGAGTAGAGTAAGATTTCGGTCACCAAGTGCAAATTAACGATTTTAGTTGCTAATATTCCATAAACAAAACGGTTTAAAAGGATAACTAGTGCAAATCATCGAATTAAATTACAATTTATCGTAATGTATCAGTTTCTATTACATTTAGTGATTGAATTAAATGAGTGTATACAAAATGGGTGTTGTGCAATAGGGTATCAACAAACTTAAACGTGTCTACATATATCGGATTAGTAATAGAACAACGAATGCCTGATAAAAGTGATTGTTCGTGAGTTGATCGTGACATTTTCATTGTTGAATATTTCGCGTGTGTTAATAGAAAACAGTGTGACATTTTATTTGGTGAACTTTGTGTAAATATATGTCAGAGCTTACAAATAAAATATCAAGACTTCCAAGTTTCGATCGTCTACTTTTGGATCTTGCTGCATTCGGAGGAATGGCGAAATAGTAAGTAAATAAAATAATCTATTTACATGTGTGTAGATGCATATGTGTGTTTACAATCTCTTATTACCTGTTGCGTATCTCATGCCTTGAAAATCAACAGGTGTAAGCAGGTTGCATCATCAAAGTGTTGATGGTGTTTGTAATGAAAGAATGGTCGTAAATTTGTTACGTATATCGTTAACCCTACACCGGTCACTAACTTATATTGCCCTATTTGCTTTAGTGGATGTTATTTTCTTAAAAAGTTTACTAGATATACCCAAGTAGCCTTAACTATTGTGTTTAACGATTCTTCTCATTTTTGTATGAACGTTATCACTACTTTTACTCAAAAATACTTGTATTAAACATTTTTTTAAAAACATATATTTTGATTTTCGCTCTTTGTGTGAGTTATTTTTTAAGAAATGATTATATTATCTATCTAAAGTTTGTTTCATATAGCTACTTAACATTTTATTTGATGAAAAATATCAAATTTGACTTTATCTTTTATGATTTTGTTATTTTTCATAGAATAAAAATGTGGTATATGGTGAATAGTAAATATTTAAAGTTTTTACGGAACACAATCAAGATTCTATGAATTTTATAATACTCTCCAGTGACGTTTAGTAGTGTCGTAAAATTTCGTTACTTGCAATTTCTGGTTATGGAAAAATGTTGCGCCCGCTCATATAAGAATGTTTTTTATAGTTTTCCTTTTGCTTTGTTGTCTTGATCTTCTTAAAATACAAAAATGAAGATGTAAAACCGTATATACTACGTTTATTATAGTTGTTCGGAGCAGAATTTTCTGAATAAATAAATTAGTATACGATGTTGGGTAACTCGTTCAGTTACGAACATCATTTTATTATTATCATGAATAACGTAGTTTCATATTTAACAACAACATTTGTTTGTTTTGGCTGAAATAAATAAATAATATTAATATACCTATATGCGAAATAAATTAAGATGTATTCACTTATGGAATTGTGGTGATTGCACATGGTACCGATGGAGGTAAAAGTTGCCAGGACTCGAAGTAGCATGTGTGTAGGTTTTTGTAAAGAGGTTATGCTGTTAGATGAACCGAACCCATATCACACGTGATGTGACAGACAGGTTTGTGAATGTGAACATGTCAGTCCTGATAGTAGCGCGCGCGTTGCACTATATACGATACGAGTTGTAGGCCTGCTGGGGAAATGAAATGATAGATTTTTTTTCTTTCTTTCTGTCCTATTCCTATATAGTGTGACCACCATTTGGAATGGTTACCATCGCACCCTTATGCAATATGCAACCTGTCATACGGTTGAAATCAGTTTAATGTCAAATCGAATTGATTTCGACCTGTATACGACGACAAGCACGAAGCGCATAACAGAAAATAAATGACATTATTTCTCAAATTGAAGTTTTAACTTTATTATTATTTTCACAATACATACTCCCCCCCTCCCCCTCTCCCTACTAATACATACATATCTACACTTGGTGTAAGAAAGTTAAAAATGTATAGATTTTCGTTCTTCAAATTACTTATAGATCAAAATTTTAGGTGTTTTAATTACCACATATAGACAATTAATTCATGAACTAACAAATATTTGAAATTAACCACATATTTAGTGGTTAAACCTAGCACAGATAGAATTTAGAAAATAATATTTGATTTAGTATTAAAAATTTAAATGTTACAATTTAGCAACTCCACCATTTAATAATTAATTTTAATTAATTGACTAACTAGGTAATTATATTTATATAGTTAGGTATAGTTTAAAATATAAATACATTAAAAAGTAATTAGGATACGAAAATGATAATATTTCTAAGAAATTTTAATAATATATATGTATGTATCTAAAATAATGCAACAGATGGTGCAAGTCACCATTAATAATATTCATCATATTCAATTCACGTTTCTTCGACAGTGCGAATAGCAGACAAATGCAAATGCACTCATTTCGTGAAATTGGTATAACAAATAATTTAATTGCGATTTTAGAAATAGCATTAATTTACGCCTTTGAACTAATTTCATTTCAAATAACGATTTTGTTATAAAATTGATTCTACATTTTACTTTCTTTTACGAAGTAATAAGTAAGTATTGTAATCATGAAAAAAAAATTTTTCGAAATTTTAACGGAAATACACCTTTTGACCTTCTCTGAATCGAGTCTGACTATTTTTGGAATGACGTATGTGTGTGTGTCTGTGTGTATGTGGGTATGTATCTCTACAGCCTACACTGTTGAAGATAAAATTATGAAACTTTAAACTTAAGATTTGTATATGCCTGGGAGGAAAACCTCTTATTTTTGAAAAGCATATTCAAACCGGAAGTGCATGTTTACTTGAGACACCTTTTGCATATCTTCGAAACGGCTGCACTTACAGTAAAATAGTTAAAATTAAAGTTAAAGATATTAATGATTTGAACAACTTTTGTTTGAAACATTTCTTCAAAAAGTGTACCAGTTACGAGAAAATTGCTATTATCTTATTTATATTGCCATAGTTACATAGGCATGGAAAATTATATATAATAAATCGCATCTACTATGCATGTCAACTGTTTTAAATATTCAAATATTTTGACATTTAACATTTATTGTCAGTGTTACAAATAAGTTTAGTGAAAAACCGTTACCAAAGTTAGTAAATAATTTAAAATATTATATATAAATATTTTCTCTGCTTTAAAGTTAATTTGAAAACTAAAAAATGCCCGGCCATAATAATTTTTAATAATATGTAATGAATAATGATATTTTCTTTATACTACTATAAAATCCAACATTTAAAATCTAAAATACATATGTTTTCTTTGGAAATCTGACAATAAACTAACTTTACAATTTTATTGGACAATGAATGAAAATATTTTCTTGAAATTTAAACATTTTATATTTTTATTTATATACTATCAAATCTAAATATACTGACTACGTAAAAGAAAGTTTAGGGCCAACACATGGCCGATGTTTTTTTAATTGTACACAAATATATCAACAAACTAAAAATGAAAAATCTAATCTAAACATAATAATTCTAACCAGCTTACTACTCACAGCGTATCACCTACATGACAATAAATTAAAACCTGCGCATAGTAACTTGGGTTATAAAAAGATTTAGCTTTAGACATGTGAAATCCAACAAACAAAAGAATTCAATGATTTAGTAGAAAAAATTATGAAAAAAATCATTGATGCAAAAAATTGTGCTTAGTAAAAAAGAAATTTAATTTAGGGCACAAAGAGAGAGAGAGAAGGAGTATAAACAAGGGATGGTGAGGATCAGAGAGAATGGAAAATTTTACATGAATTAAATTGCCAAGCGAGATTTCTAAAGAACACCCTTTGACCATATGAGTTATTATATATTGCTATACAGCGATGTACCAGCTCTTTTTGTAGTATCAGCAATTGAGTCACTAAATGTACACTTAGATTTTTATTAATTCGTATTTTTCGTATTTGTTACCCTTTTAGACAGTATCGTTTAGTAATTATTTATTAAATATATACGATTATTAACAATACCATTTATATATTACCTAAAAGAACCTTTCATAATTAAAATTAATATGTTTACATATATTGTCATTAAATGCTATTTATTATATACGAGTATTATAATTAAATTGGAATTTAAGTTGTATTTTTCGTATTTGTTCTCATTTAAGTGTATCATTTATTGATTATTTGCAATTAAAATTTCGTAATTGCCGTGAAATATATATATATATATATATATATATATATATATATATATATATATATATATATATATATCAACGTGTAGCTTTAAAAATGCATGTCTTTAAATATATAAATTTATATTAAAATTATTAATGTGATATTAGAAGCAGTTTTAATTTAATAAATTTCGATTTTGTCGTAAATTGAGTATAAATATTTGAGTCCGGTTCTGTAAAAGTGCTGGCCATGACATGAGCAGAAAAAGCACAAGTAAGCCATGCTGTAAATATTTGGATTTTTCTTTGTTTACCTTAAATGCAATGTATTGTAACGAAATAGACAATGTCCAGTTTCTCAATTGTTATACGAGCTGATATTGTGTCGTAAGTGTAGCGTATCGAGCCGAGTTGACCAATAAATCATTTCTTTTTTGTACGTACGTATATACGCGATACAAATAAAACACGCTCTTTAGTTTTTATCGAAACCGAAATACTCCTTGAGACGATTCGCCGGTTGTAAATCTGCGGATTGTAATAAATTCTTACTCTACCTATATATGTATGTATGTATGGTTCAAACCTAAATAATATTTTGATAATATCGATTTAACTAAGCCCTGAATAATTCAGAATATTTTGTAAATGCAAATTTTCCCAGATCCAAAATCCAATTACTCGTTTTAACATTTATAGAACATATATGGGGAAACATGACACACATGCACACAGACACACATTCATATTAGACTATTATTGTCGATTTAAAAATTATTTTGCAACATTGCGAACAATACGATTAAAATGATTAAATGAATCATCAGTACTAAACAATTATTTCTCCCGCGTATTCGTTCATTGTTAATTTAGTTTTGTGTGTGTTCATTTTGTAATTTCGAAATTAAATTGATACAAACAATTCGTCCATGCATCGATCGGTATATAGGTGATTGTTTATTTGCGAATTTTATTAACAATCTCACCTAAAGCTACATGGACATTTGTGATTTTACAATTAAATTATCGAAAAACGACTCAAAATTATTTCTAAAACAATTTTTTTTTTTAAACTATTAGGTACTGATTTTTACATCTTCTTTTACCTGTTTTATTTACTGTGTAAATCATAAATTGACAGCTACCACTTTTAATAAGCGAAGGGTAGATCTGTGAGTCCTTCTCTTGGTAGCACCCATAAAAATCCATGTGTGTTCTTTAGCTTGAATGGCGAATTATGGTAATCATATTTAGAAAACTGTTTTGGAAATTATGACGTCATTTCTGAAATCATTATTACCCAGAATTAATAACAATTTATGTAGCAAACTTATTTTAGTAATTCCTTTCGTTTATATAGTGAAAATAGCAATTGTAAATATTTATACAAAACAATATGGCGATTTTCTCAATAACCTTAGATACTTTGGTTGTTTTGTTTGTTTTTTTATATATTTGTCGATTTTTCACGAACGATCTTTGAGGTTGTTTAAATTAAAATTTAAAATAAAGACGGTCGCTTGGGTTACGTTTTAAATTTACAATTCTTTTTGAAAAAGACTGAAGGTATGTCCTGTGCATTACAAAGAAAAGAGTACCTATAAATAATGGACTTCCCTACCGTCCATGGCGCAACGAAATTCAGGACCGTACTCTAACCAATTTATAAACTAACTAAATATATAAGTTATATATAAAAAGAAGAATATAGTAAAATGTATAAATTTTAAATCATTGAGATAAATCAGTGATTTCGATATGAATTATATTTATATATATGTATATATATATATATATATATATATATATATATATATATTTATATATATATATATATATATATATATATATATATATATTTATATATACATATATATATATATATATATATATATATATATATATATATATATATATATATATATATATATATATATATATATATATATATATATATATATATATTATATATATATATATATATATATATATATATATATATATATATATATATATATATATATATATATATATATATATATATATATATATATATATATATATATATATATTTATATATATATATATATATATATATATATATATATATATATATATATATATATATATATATATATATGGACTATAACATCTTAAAATTAACATTCCTTGTGCCAACCCTGCATGGTGTCCGATAAAAAATTTAATCCGAAATCCGAGTTCGTTGGTGAAACTGTCGCGTAGGGGACGTGTGTCCAATTTTTACTCCGCTCAAAATAAAGTAGCAACTGAGCAGCGTAGAGGTCCCACGTGGACATACACATATGACACGGCACACTACAGGGAGGAGACACTGTTAAAAAGAGATGACTAACTGTGAGAATGATATTCGTTTGCGGTGTTGAACAGAGACAAGCGCATATACTTGTTGTTATTAGTTGGTGATGGTGGAACACTTCCGTTTCAAGAACACCTACATACGGTAACGAAACGGAACCTTTGACACTGTTGAAAATTACATATGGCGACGTTTGATAACATTTATTCTTTGTATATATTTATTTTGACTTTCATGTCCTTGATTATCAAAAGGGTACTAGACGTTTGATTTTAAAACCATTTTTAGTATACCTTACATAGCACAGTGTTTGTTTGTAATAGTCTCGGATAGGAAAAATCTTTTATAGACATTCATTTCTATCACTCTGATTCCGAAAATGTATATATGTCGCATATTTAGTAACATATTGGTCATTCGTTTACTCGCTCATTATATCGTAAGACTAAAATGTGTCGCCTCTTCTTCTTTGAAGGTACCGTACCGATTTCAACCAAATTTAGCACTCATATTGTGTAGATACCCCATTCAGCCCATTCGTATTTTAAATCTATTAAGTACTGTACTTCAGAAGATATTTGGCCTTCAAAAAAGAGCTGACCCTAATATGTACTTTTGAAAAATTCTGGTTAGGTACACAATAAAATCTACGTAAGATTAAAATTCTTTCAAGTCTATTCAAGCTATAATTGAAAGCCGTAAAAATTGATTTAAAAAATAAATCATCAATTGAATTTTGATCATTTTAATACGTATTGAAACTTTAGGTATTGGCGCAGCCAATGTTTATTTGGGTTCAAGTTTAAAGTTGATATAAATTCTAAAAATACACAAACCTGTATGCGTATATATACAAAGAAGAATCTTCAAGCTCTTTAAAAATTAAAACTAGTTGAAAAGTACTCGGCGAAGACAGTTGCCTGTTGCGTGTCCAAATCTCATCTCAGTGTCAGATTCTTTAAACATATTAGCCAAGCAGAAACATTTATTATACTTCTGTCATTTTAACATTTTTGTTTAATAATATGACGAGAGCGATGACGTGTGGGAAGAGGGTAGAGAATGTAGAATTAGCAAAATGGCTGGTTTTAAATAATATGAGTTTTTAAATTACACGAAAATTTGCATACCTAAATTAATTCTAAATAAACTTTAAATGATATAAAACATATTTATAATTAATACTATCGTGTAATGTATTTAATAAAATTTTGCTAAATAGTACAAAAGTAATAAAGTTTAAAATGAAACTCAGAATGTTTATTTATTTGGGACACTGTATGATATTACCTGGTAGTGTTTATTTATATATGCATCAAGATGATTGATTACGTTATTCCGCACTTGTTGTTGCTATGGTATGAAAAGTTGGGGCGTTTGTTGGAAGCCAGTTTTTCGCAACGCGTTCATTTATCGATATTTTAATTAAGGAGGACGAGACTGGAAAAAGTGTCAAATTAACTACAATTAACAAAATTAATTTCCATGTCATAAATTAAAATGATTGATGGTCACTTTTTGTCTTCTGCTGTGTGTATTGTGTTGAGTCTAGAGACTATGCAAAAAAATCACAATATTTTGATACAGCGCTATTCATAACTTTCGCACTGTTGAATAAACGCCCCTATAATTATCGTAAACAATGTTTTCTTTCTTCTACTAAGTAATAAGTATCTATTGTAATCACGGCAAATGTGCAAGTTGACATTTTAACGAAAATATCCGTTTTGACTTTTGTGCGCTCTTAATCTAATTTAAAAGCGGATTAGTCTAAAATTATTCAACATCCATATTTTAGATATTTATTTGATATTAGAACTAATTAGTTTTCGCGCTTCTTATATGTTTTTTTGGTGCTAATATAATGATAATTGATATTCAGTAAAGTTTAATGTGCAATCTGATAGAATAAATTAGATTTTTGCGAACATATTTTATTTCTAACCTTACAACATTCGTTTATTAATTTAGTGTTGTTTTTTTTATTTTCATTACCTTTGAGTTCAGAATTTAATAAATAAATATTAAAAGCGGTCGCGTGGGGTGTTTTAAGCATTGTTTAATTACTAAATATAATTACTAATGTATTTGCCAATGTTTTAGGGTCGACCAATCTACAACAACCAAATGGCTTTAAGAATAGAAAAAAGTAAGTGATTTTTTTATTATCCTGCATGTGCTATCTTTATATTTCCCAGTTTATTTCTTTCTGTATTTGTTATTGTTTATATGCCTATAAATATATGTATGTATGTACCATCCGATTCGTAAGCAAGTGATTAATTTATTTGAATATTTCCGCGAGTGTTTATCAATTAGTGAAATGACTACGTAAAATATCAGCCATTCCCTGTAAAGTAGTATTGAAAGTTTCTTAATAATAAATTAACAACTCCTTTTAAAATTCTGTGATAGTAAAAGTGGGTGTTTAAATAATTGTAGTAAATTCATGAATAAAAATAGTGCTGGTAATTGTTTAAAAATAAATGATTTCGCGAAATAAAATCCAGTGCAATCATCAATGAATCAATCGCTAACAGGAGCAACTAGAACTTCAGCTGTGGTATAGGAGAGGAACAAGTATTGGATTTGGATTGGGTGAGTACCATTTCTACTTCTAATATACTTCGTACGTATCAGGCAGTGGTTTTCTATAGGATACAAAATGTAAAGATAATCCACTGTCTTCGGGTGTACCTATATTGTAATAATGTTTCTTCTTCTATCTTCTTTTAACAATTTCTAAATACAGCGCGTATTCAGAAATGGTTAAGCAACTGGGAAATATAAATTAATTCATTCATATTGATCAATAACTTTTTTAATTAAATGACATTAATTAAAATTAATTAAAATCATATAAAATAGCACATGCCCCAAAAACAATGTTCAACTTTAGAGAATAATTTGTTCCAAACCAACCCGGATCATTTATTGCAGAACCTGATGAAGTGGTGGTTGAAGTAATTCAATCTTACCATGGTTCATTTAACTTCTTTAAATTAAACAAATGTCTGCATATGTCTGAAACACGCGCTTTGGTTTCAAATATATGCGGTAGCACCTGCCCCCTTACGGTTAGAACAAGTATTTTCTTCAGTTCCTTCTCGTTTCGTTTCGTTTTGTTCCTTTTGTAAATACACATTCCTCCTTGACATCGTTGGAGCAACCACCGTTGGACTTCTAGACAACAACAACACCAATATGAAGACCTTTTTGTATCGATATCGCGTACTGTCCATACATACACTGGCAGTTCTGCTCCGGGAGCAGATCGTTGTTGTACTTCAGAATAATCGCGTGCAATAGATTCTCGGGTGTTTGCATTCTTTCTGATTGGGTTTTTAATTCCGGTTTCGGGTGTTTTGGGGTGGGCGGGTTTCGCGATTCAAGTCATATACCTAACGCTGATATCATTAGGTGTGACTTCATCAATATGTTACCTGATTGTAGTACTTTTGACTGCGTCACTACACGCCGATCAGCATCTGATACGAGTGCTGGAGGTACTAAGTATATGCTCTCGTCTTGGGGGTCTGTTGTTCACTGGCATGCCGCCTATCGTAGCTTCCTTCTGTGTCCTGCTTCGCGTGAGTAACGTGTTCGTATAGCGTAAATCTGCTGGCGGTTGTGGACGTGCCTTAAGGTTGGATATACCGGTAGGCTGGTCATTGCCAGTGACACGGATGGCTTGGGGTGCGGTGTAAAAAGGTACATTAGCTCGTGCATGTGCAGGGTCATAAGTACACGGTCGGTTAAATGAGATGGGTGGCACTTGTTAATATTGGCGCGTTGCAAACAACCGACTGACGAATCGTCCAAGAAAGCCTATCTGTACATTGTACGATGTACAGTGGGTGCTCGGTGTCTCTGGAATGGTTACGAGTCTCTCTACTGTACGACCAGGGTGCAGTAGTGGTAGTACAAGTGCCGAACTGGGTTCACTGGGAACCGGATTGATTTGTTGGTTGGTTTGACCATTTCGTTTGGTCATAATAATAAAATCTCGAAACACTGGGCCTGCCGCAGGAGCAAGGTGGGCCCCCAATAACTAACTGTACTTTCACACTTTCAGATTGAACGTTTTTCGGACGTCCCAGTCCTGGTTAACTGGGTGTCCACCTTTTAAAGTATTCGCAGTGTGTGAGCAGACTTGCACACTGTACCCTATCTATGGCAGTTCGCCTTCTAATCCAAATTTCTTTCAGATATGTATTTTCTAGGTGTAACATTGTGTCGTACCCAATGTTACAATATATCATGCATGCACAGTACAAAACTGTATGTGTGCTCCGTGCTCAAAAGCACAAATTAGAATAAGTATCTCAAATAATAGGTAGGGGGTGGGCATTTCTTCAGATAGGTAGGGGGTGGGCATATTTCAGTTAGGTAGGTCCCCGCCGGGGTACGTTTCAAAATGATCTCTTATAGTTAATTAAATATATAAGTTTGTATCTCAATATAGAATCTTTCATAAATCGTAGGTAGGTATATGTTTAAATCCAAGTTTAACTATGGAGTTGATTTTTAAACGGAACCCTCTTGGAGTTTACCTTGACGTGGTGGCGGGGCTTAAGCTTCTTTCGCTAATGTTTCAATATTACTTTATTTCAAAAGTATTTTTGTTTTGTTATAATTAGTGCGAGATGCAACAAAAAACTCCAAACGTGGTTAGATTTAAGAAACATCACTACTTTTGCACGGAAATTTAAAAATATGTCTTTATTTACTTTAATGACAAACCGGTACCTACATTATTTATTAGTAACAGTTAATTTCATGTCATCAAATAGATAACAGCGCAAACTATAAATGTTTTAAAAAATATTTTAATACTAGCAATGGTTATTAATTTATTTGATAATGTTATAGGGTCAAAACAGTATTTCAAAAGTTAGTAAAATATTATATGTATATAAATATTTTCTTGAATGTTTAAAATTGTTTATTTCTATCTAAACAAAATATATCTAGGTAATACGTATAAGAAAGCCTACTGCTGATGCTTCGTTATGTATAATTTTATGTAGTCTTAAAGGTATTTAAGGTTCGATTCATACAAATTGAAAGAGTTCTTAACTAGAATTCAAGGTTTTTTTATATATATACCTATATATACAATTTAATCAAATTTCGTGACCGAAAAGAAAAAAAAACAAATTCTTGTACTCTTCTGAAAAAGTTAAAACCATGTTAAACAAGTATCTTATTAAAATCATCATACCAATCTCCATTACGGTGTTGTAATTCTTTTCAAAACTTTCCTCGACTTTTCTTTCTTTTTCCGTCGTCGTCCACCACGAGATGGCACTTAAATAAACTCAGAGAAAATCTTGATACATTTTCTTACATATTTTTTTCTCTCGTTGCAAGAGGGCAAAACTTTAAAGATCTCTTGATCTTAGTTTCGCTTGAAGAAGCACTCATTACCCTGTCCTAACTCCGATAATTTAATACGCTTTCCTAACTCGTACTGGATAGGGTTCAGTGGCGTACTAATACGGTTTAAGAGTAGGATAGGCCACAGAAAACTAATCGAAATTAAAATGTAATTACAAAATATTAGTGTGTAGAATAAACCGCAAGGTTCCAACGTGGTTTTTGTTTTCGGCGCCACCAGAGGTAGCCAACCAGTTTTTTAAAAAAGAATTAATATACATTTTATAAATTGAAACCTAATAGCTGATATATTCCTCTTACGTAAAAGAAAGATGTTGTGTCAATATAGCAAAGAGCATTTATATGTAATTTGCTCGTTTTTAATTAAAAGTTAAATTCCGGCTTAGCCTAAATTTCTTTTGTTCTAAAAGGATTGCTCTCGCACAAATTTGAAGTTTTGTGGCTGCTGTAATATCTGTTTAATACCTTTAAATTTTGTTTAATCCCAAAGTTGGACGCGTCGGTGTTTTGGGGTGGTGTTAGGTTTTCCACGTTGGTGAACCTGCGTCTGTAGTAGGTAGCCGAGACCACAGCGTTGACTCGTTATCCAAGCATTAAATACTATTTTCTATAAGAGTTACGGTACTACGTATAGAAAATATGTTAAGTAAATGTGATTATTATTTTCTGATTCTTAAACTATATATATATATATATATATATATATATATATATATATATATATATATATATATATATATATATATATATACATATATATATATATATATATATATATATATATATATATATATATATATATATATATATATATATATATATATATATATATATATATATATATATATATATATATATATATAAATATATATATATAAATTTTTTAAAACTACGTGTTTTAAATAATAATGAACGGGATATTTTATTAATAGTTGAAAAGTATAAAAACATGTTTAAAAAAATAAAAAATTAAGATATATTTTGGTGTTAATAGAAAGCAAATGGCCAGTTCTATGTTGAGGTTAGTGTTTGTAGTTTGTTCTAAAGTAAAACCACTGTGGTTGGTTGCAGCGGCTAATTTCACGTTTAACTTTCGCTTTGGTCCAACCAAAGTTGTAGTAGTAATAGTAGAATTAAACGGGTGTTACAATTCCGTTCTAATCACTGTTTATTAGATTATAATTTATCGCTGGATGTAAAACGGTTTCTAGTTCTTAGTTGCGGCTTTAACGGTATAAGCTTCCTTTGTACCGGTTACCGGTTCACGCCATCTACGCCATTACCACACCCTCGTAATACCAATACATCCATCGGTGTTTGAGTTTTTTGATGTCATCCATAAAGCTGTTAACGCGCAACTATAAAACTGCATATATTTCAAATTTATTTCTATAATAAATAAATAAATTTATAGAAGAAGTTATTTATAGCTTTTAATTGTAATACAGCGACCTTGAACAGTCTCAAGGACTTTAAAACAATTCGTTTGTGAACTTTGTTGCTTACTATGAACTACTTGTATTAGCTGTTGGTGCAGAGTTCTAAAACAATTCTGAATAATTGTTGGTGCAGTTTGGTATGTCGTAAAGTCCACGGCGTTTGTAATTCGTGCTCAGGGAATTCGATTCTGTGGTTCAAGCGTTCAACCTTGTTATATCACAACTCATACTTCGTGCACTTACTTGGGTTATTTAACTACGAAGCCGTTCGGCTTCATGTTCTCCCATTTAGCCGTGCAGTTATCACCCTGCTAATAACATCCAGAAGAGCTCAGAACGGCGAGCTTGAACACATTTAATAGCCTATAGGAAAGGTACATACATACATACAGACATATACGAAACGAACCAACCGTATTACGTGTGGCACCCTTGCCTGGGCCCGGACACTCGGTTGTATTTGTATGGATTTGGAATCAGCTCCTGCTCCTAAACAACCATTTACAATCTTATAATACGTTTAATTGTTGTCAGTAATGAATATTTATTACGCGCACCAAATATTAACAATCATCTTCACCATTTTACCACTCAACGTTCCATTACCACATTTAATACAAAAATTGTATTTTAAATTACAAAATTAAATATTTTATTTATTTTAATAAATAGGTATAGTAACTTTTGCACTAAGAGTGCATTTATAACTTATTGTAGGTACTTGTAATAAAATATAGAATAGTTTCGAAAAGAAAATTAAAGTAACTTAATATTAAGAGAAATATTTTAGTATTATAGTAGTTGCAGTGTCGTAGCGGTTGTAAGGAAATGGTGTGTGTGTGTGTGTGTGATATATGCACGTTCTTTAGTGCCATCTATAACTAAACGATGTTAGTAAGAGTAACGAGCGTCGACCTTAAGTTGAGTGTAATAATAATAAAACAATGTATGTATTGAGACAATGGATATACTCCGGTACGCCTTCGAGCGTGGTGGAAAACTTGTAGAACTTTATCAATTGCTTGTCGCCGGAAGTTACACGTGCGTTCTTAAATGAATTTGTCGTTGATTTCGCAAACGTTAGATTGATGGTGCAAAGAGACTTTTGATCATAACAATTTGAATTTATAAGTAAAACAAGTCATTGTGTATAATGTGTCGCATGTATCTTAAGGGACTAATATAACTTTATTGTTTCTTGCACTGGCGCTAGTTTCGCAGCTAGATGTACGTTTATTTGAATTTTATTGTCGTACTACTGAGGACGTGTGTTACGGTACGGTGTGGTTCAATGCATACACGACCACTTGCGTTGCTGGAAAGGGATCATGAAAAATAAAGCAATTGTGCATTGTGGGTAGGAATATATATATATGTATATGTATATAACACTCGCAGCACAGCGGTGCAATATTTCTTACATTAGTCATAAACTTCGTATGCAATAAACTCTAGTTGAAGTTAGTGTTTATTTTTATAATTCTGATTTTATGTTCGCACAAGTACTGTCTTTTATGTATACCTACCTAATAAATCTACAGACATCATTTTATTTTAATTCTTAGCTTCTATAATAATTGACACTACATCGTTGTCTTTTTTATTTATTTTCGGTCTGAATGCAATTCTTAAACTATCTACATATACTGTAATTAAATACTAAAGCGTGTACGTCAAGTGTTTTCTCGAAATCTATTCATTTTAACACAACACTGTATTTTGGTAGATAACTTATTGGACAGAGTAACACATAAACACACACCCACACAATAGAAACATCGATATACCTATCCAAGTATACATAATATAAATATACCTAGTACAAATACACACATGCATGGGATGCATCGCACATTTCAAGTCCGGTGTTTTGTCAATCTGTCGTAAAGTGTAATCTGCCTCACATAAAACTGCACTGAGAGTATGGATGAAACTTTCGTTGTATTATTTGCTTTTTCACTTGGCTTATATGTATGTATGTGTGTGTGTGTGTGTGTCTGTCTGTCTGTCTATCTGTCTGTGTGTGTGTGTGGTGATGACTCGTAACTCGTGGCCCGTGGTGGTGTGACGTACTTCGGCGATCATAAAAAGCAACTTCGACGGTATTTTATACTGTGGAAAATGCAAGATAAGGACGTCGGACAATGCAATGTTTATATACATCAGAGGTTATTTTTGTCTAGTTGCATCAGTTATATTACAAATTTTAACAGCATTTTTAAATTGCAAAAATTGAACAAAAGGTGTTAAAAGTATTCATGTATGTTGCAATTCATTTCACAGTTGGTAAAGATTTTTATTCATCTTTACATACACACACACACACACACACACACACACACACATACACACACACACACACACACACACACACATATATATATAAATATATATATATATATATATATATATATATATATATATATATATATATATATATATATATATATATATATATATATATCTATATATATATATATATATATATATATATATATATATATATATATATATATATATAATATATATATATATATATAATATATATATATATATATATATATATATATATATATATATATATATATATATATATATATATATATATATATCTATATATATATATATATATATGTGTGTGTATATAGTTACTTTATTATAAATAGTACGTCATTTAAACGTCACTAGTTAATAATAAACACAAAGAAAACGAACGCAAACAACACACTATGATGGTTACGTTTTATTTTGATCACATTATCGTCATTAAATTACGTAAAATATGATTACTATAAATAAACAGGATTTAGATGTTAGTTTTAAGCCACATTGTCGTCATAAAAACAAATAACGTCATTTGACCTTCTGAAAAAACCGTTGTACATTGAGACGTATTTAGGAAGATTTAAATAGATAATTATGATCGTCTATGAGGACGCCTTATGGTTCACAATGACCAAAATAAAATGTCATAATAACATAATTTTCTCGTTTATAAAATATGAATCAACAATGGTAATAATTTAATACTCGTGTATGAAACATTTTTTGGTTAGTTGGCTGTGTGCCTGTTATTTAAATGAGCACTCATAACATGCAACAATTGAAAATAGTTTTCCATTATGTTTTATATGATAATAATCAGGAAAATCTTTAACATATTCGAAACGAGTGATGTTATCGTTAAATCACATGCCAAAATAACCACGATAACTACCAATTTAATACACATTGTTCATACACTACTCTGTACAAATAAATCACGTTGACCGACGTTAAAATATTACAAAAATGCTAAAACGAGGCTTTTTTATTTTAATTTATGCCACTTATTATCATTTAATTCGTCATTGTTAACCATTTTAATTTTTACTACCGTTGCTTTTAACGTATATTCTACAAATTTTTAAAATAATTTACTTGAGTTATAGGTGGTAATTTATAATTAAATTTAAAACTCATGTAAATTTATTCATTTTTTACAAGGTATATAAAGCACGTAAACTATCATAAATTGTTGTTTTATATGATAGCTACACTGTGAAAAATTATTGTTTATTTATGGGATTTTTGTTATAAAGTGACGATTTAAGTAATTTTACTAAAACTATGAAAATTGTTAGGGTAATACTATAAGTTAGTAAAATAATTTTTAATAGCGTAGAAAATAATATCGTACGTTTAGTGGATACTATTAATTCGTAAATTTAACCTATAACTACATAGGTAAGTTATAATAAAAATTAATAATTCATAAGGCAGAATATATAATAAGTCGTTAGAGACAAAAAAAAAAAAGAAAGAAATGATAGAGTCAGCGGCACGACGCGGCGTGGTTGAACTGTTTTGAATAACAATATTGTGCTTAAAACTCGCATAATCAGATTGCATATGCATAACTTCCTTTTTTCGTATATTCAAGCCATCGGCAGACCATCATTAATAGTTCGCCTTAACCCTTAACGACTTGGGGGGAGGGGGTTTCTTTTCTTCTTATTTACACGCACACATCTGAAAAGGTACTGCTTCCCTTTGAACGGAAATTGTTTCAATTTCTCCCAGTCTTTGGTGCTGTGTTTGAAATGAAAGGCGAAACGAAAAGAAAAAATCGTATCTATCCGCGGCGACGTGTTCATTTGTTATTGAGTGACCACCTGTGTATATATGGTACTATGTGTGTGTGTGTAGACACTGGGGTTTCCCCTGGGGGGTTTCACTGACGGTGGCAGATCGATTTGTCTATTTTAACAGTAAGACGAAGAGGAGGACAAGCAGAGAAATGAACTGATTGGTTATCTGATTTGATTCGGGTGTGGTGTGTGTGTGTGTGTCTGAGTCGCTCCGGGCGACATTTGAACTTAAAATCGAGCCGTGATTGTATTTGACAGTTGATCCGACAAATTCACTCGCGATTCGAGATTTTAGACTGTAGATTTAGTTTTGGGGCAATACTGATTTATTTGATATAACTATTTATTTGAGTCCAGTCCTTCAATTGTAACATAAATTTGGCCTGCTTATCTGACATGTCCTCAACGAGATATATATATATATATATATATATATATATATATATATATATATATATATATATATATATATATACATAAATAACCTTATCTCTATATAGGTACATACATATGAAATAATCTGTCTGTCAGATTCAGTTCAAAAAAGTATAAAAACAAATTTAAATCAAAATAAATAAATTAAAAAAAAGCAGCAGAGAACATCATTCAAACCGCACATATCATTCGGATTAGACATGAAATAAATCGCAAAAACAGTGAACAAAAAAACAAAAACGAAATAAAACGGTGACCAGCGCCACCTCGATCACACAAAATCCAATTTCCCAGACTGTGTCCGCGCAAAAAATATATCCCTATGTTGATCCCATTGGTTTTGTGTAGGGAATGTAACTGAAAACTGTCACAGTGCACTATACACGTTTGCGTATTCTTGACCTCTTTGCTTAAAATTCTACATATGCCACCCTTGGTACAGTTATCTAGATAAAACTATCAATCTTCTATATATATATATATATATATATATATATATATATATATATATATATATATATATATTATATATATATATATATATATATATATATATATATATATATATATATATATAGATATATATATAGATATAGATATATATATATATATATATATATATATATATATATATATATATATATATATATATATATATATATATATATATATATATTCTGTACCTAGTAGGTATATATATATAAAATATATATATATATATATATATATATATATATTATATATATATATATTTATATATATATACCTACTAGGTACAGAATAAAAATTGGACTATTTTGTTATTAATTCACTTTGCGTTACATTACAAGTTTCTTTGAGGAACATTAATTGTTTCCACATTAGATATAGAGTAGAATTCGATACTATAATGTGTATTTATGAGGTTTCTATATGAATTAATGTGGCCAATTGTATTGTTGTGATTTCATTTCATTGTATCACATATGTATGTATGTATGTAGATACATAGCTACCTATTGTGAAAAATATTAGTGGTGTTTGAATGAATGCGAGGTAAAAGAATATAATATTAATCTATGATATACATATGTAACGTAAAAGAGTATGTATGATTAGGTATTGAATAAGTGAATTTTGAATGATAATATATATTTTTTTATGAGAAACAACGTCATGGTATGATACAGTAGTATAGGTATTATTGAACGACTAAACATAAATATGTCTGTAATTTATTAATTTACTATTAAATAAAAGAACCAATAAGAATATCGTTATATAACATAATATTAAAGAGGTCGTATAGTTTAATATAGGTACAAAGTATCGCCAAGGTACTCTTTATAATATAATATTCAATGATATATGGAGTTATTTATTGACTTAGTAATGTATGATTAGTTTACCAAGAAAATTACGTGAACATGTGTGTTCTTACGGCAACTGGATTAAATATTGAAACTATTAATTGTTTAATCAATAAATGCTGTTTTCAATTACAGGAAGTGCTCTTTCATAATATGTATGTATGCATCTATGTATGTATGCATGTATGTATGTATCTATATATGTATGGATGTGCGTATGTATGTTCCACATCAGATTCTATTTATAAAACTACATATTGTTCACTTATTAATATACCTACTATAAGTTATATTACATATACTGCAACACACACACACACACTACTGAAGGGTAAAAATAAACAATTTGTATATAAAATGTATCAAACGAATTAGCCCTTCCATAAAGAGACAAAGAAGTAAAAAAAAACAGCACACAGAGACCGTCCATCAATGTATGTACGTGCATTGTAACGGAAAAAATAAACCGAATTACTCGGTGGTACACAAGCTCGATGTGGGGCGACATAAACCCGTTCCCCCGATCATCCGGTTGTCACTGGTTTCGGTAGGTCGCACGCTCGTCAGTCGTATCGGTTCGTACAGCCGTTTGGTTCAAATGGCCGCCTCCGCCAAATGACGCGTGCCACGATTCCTCTCTAATCACAAACTGATTCGTCCCCTTCGATTCGATTACTACAACCCTACACAACCTATATTATCTTCTGCTGAATTATATATATATATATATATATATATATATATATATATGTATATATATACATATATAACTTCTATATAGGTATATATGTATGTAAACCAACAAAAACTTATAAAATAAGAAATAATATTTCACATTTTGAAAAAACATATTTTAAATAGTTTTGAAGCTTTTTATATATATATATACGAATTAATTAATTCTACAATTTTTAAAATACATAAAATCCAAAATTAAATCAATAATAAACAACTCTGGAATAGATTTTATTTCATCTATAAGTATTTTTAACCAACAAGTAGCAAGAGGAGAATTCGAGGTCCTGTAACGTTTGATAAATGTATCCACGACACTTCAAACCGATTGGCTAATTTTTAATTGGGTCTGATCCCGAGTGTCCCTGACCGTACGTAAAAAGGCGAACAACCAGAAATAAAAACACGTTATCTGAGCCCACTATACCCCCACGCCTGAAAAAAACGAAACAAAACAAAAAAAAACCTTCAACCCGAATGGAATAAACGAGAATCGTACGTGATGTTTGGTGAAATCTTTTCGCGTTAAAACACCGAAGGATCAAGCGAATTAAATGACATTTGATGCTACACAGATCTCGGGTCTCGGTGTGTGACGTCACACTCGGATAAATGCGGATTGATTGCAGGAAAGGGTGACTAGCGAGCGAACCAATCGCATTTAATGTTGTTTCAAATCAGAATAAAATAAAACGTCAATGAGGTTTATTAAATGTGCATTTATACATTTTTGAACTATCTATTTGTGAAATCAATAAGGGGATTTTTGTTTGTTTGTTTATTTGTATCGGAGTAACCGTAATTTATTGCTATTTACAGAATAATAATAACTTAAGATATGTAGATGGTTGCATGCTATTGAATAGTAAATATGAGGGAAGATTGATAGTGTAATGTGACTATCACACACGTTGATTGTAATTGTTGATGATGTTAATTAATGACGGTTGTGTGTTGGCTATCATTTGCCGTGAATCCGGATCTGTTTTATTTATGCGTAGTTGTGTCCAGTCCAGTGTTTTGCATTGTGTGTATACCTATTGCCCTTTATCGTTTTACCCTACAAACTACGTAAATACATATATGCGTATCGCTTCATTGAAATATCAAAAATTAATATACCGTAAACCACTTGATCTAATTTTAGCTTTCTATCAAGATTTATAATAATACATTCTTAAATTGAATACCTATAGTTTTTGCTTCTTTTTACCTTGTGTGCTTTAACGGCATTAATGACGTTATCAAATTAAGTATTTAGATTTTGTTAAGGTATCCTCAATTCTATTCAGTATCATTCTTTATACGACTTTTGTTTAATTGATAACACGTTTTTATTGGTTTTACTGCTCAGTTAGACGCATATTTTTTGTCCTTGAGATTTCATTAGCGAATGAAATTTAATATTTTTTTATATTTGATAAATGTGTTCCATAAACGAAACATCGGCCATGTATTGGCGCTAAAACTTTCTTTTACGTAGTCAGTATATTTTGATTTGATAGTATATAAATAAAAATATAAAATGTTTAAATTTAAAAGAAAATATTATCATTCATTATGTCCAGTAAAAAAGCAAAGTTAGATTATTGTCAGATTTCTAAAAAAACATGTATTTTAGATTTAAAATGTTCGATTCTATAGTAATATGAAGAAAATATAATTATTCATTACACATTATTACCAAAAATTATTATGGCTGGACATTTTTTAGTTTTCAAATGAACTTTAAACCTTACAAAATATTTTCATATAATATTTTAAATTTTCAATTTTATTCTAACTATTTTTACTGCAAGTATAGCCGTTTCGGAGATATTGCAGAAATTGCAAAAAAAGTATTAAGTAAACATGCACTTCCGATTTGAATATGCTTTTCAAAAATAGAACATTTTTCTCCCAGGCATATACAAATCTTAAGTTTAAAGTTTCATAATTTTATCTTCAACAGTGTAGGCTGTAGAGCGCATACATACACACAGACACACACACACACACACACACACACACATACAGACGTCATTCCAAAAATAGTCAGGCTCGATTCAGGGAAGGTCAAAAGGTGTATTTCCGTTAAAATTTCGAGTTTTTTTATCGTGATTACAATACTTACTTATTATTTCGTTAAAGAAAGTAAAAAGTTAATAACCACTAGTAAGGATGAACTTTTATATGAATTCGTATTATGAAAGCAATTTTTGTCAATTATTTTCGATCAAATTAGCATTACATATTGGTTTTCAAGGACATGTTAGTACATGCTTCCAAATGGACCGCCACTGGGAAAATGTACGTTATCACGATATCGCTTCACTCACGTGATTTATACGTGATTCGACCTCAGTACCCACCCCAATCTCCACACCATCCTGTTGCCTCAGTCACTATATACATACATACATACATACAAACATTGATTGTATATGTATACGTATACCAATATACGAAGCAGCTCGTGCTGCCACCAGTTAACTCACATCACCCTTTATCCATCTAGAGTGGTTGTGACGTGTCCGGGAATCGAACTCGGGCCCAGCCGAACCCAATTTCCTGCCGTGTCGTGGGTACATGTGCAACAACACACTCACACATGCACACACCATTGATATTATTATTATTATTACTATAATGCCATGTTACTCTATAAAAGTCGGTACATATAATATTTTAATGCATTGCTATATAGGATACTTTAGTCACGATATCAGTTTACTTTTTATTTACAATCCACAAAAGAAACATATTCCTAGATTTCGAATCATTTAAGCAAAACTAAAACACAAATTACTTTTACGTTAAATGGACAATTAATATTAGTTTCACTTGATTAAACATTATATTAAATTTACATATTTTTGATATTTCCTGCGTCCTATAGTCTCTATGTCGTAAGAATACAGTGTGAATCTTTTGATGTATGTATGTATGTATGTATGTATGTATGTATGTATGTATGTATGTATGTATGTATGTATGTATGTATGTATGTATGTATGTATGTATGTATGTATGTATGTATGTATGTATGTATGTATGTATGTATGTATGTATGTATGTATGTATGTATGTATGTATGTATGTATGTATGTATGTATGTATGTATGTATGTATGTATGCATGTATGTATGTATGCATGTATGCAT
This sequence comes from Nebria ingens riversi, assembly GCA_018344505.1. Taxonomy (NCBI): domain Eukaryota; kingdom Metazoa; phylum Arthropoda; class Insecta; order Coleoptera; family Carabidae; genus Nebria; species Nebria ingens. Next base: position 108,896 of record JADQWA010000164.1, on the reverse strand, counting down.
GTATGCATGTATGCATGTATGCATGTATGCATGTATGCATGTATGTATGTATGCATGTATGTATGTATGCATGTATGTATGTATGCATGTATGCATGTATGCATGTATGCATGTATGCATGTATGCATGTATGCATGTATGCATGTATGTATGTATGCATGTATGCATGTATGCATGTATGCATGTATGCATGTATGTGTATGTATGTATGTATGTATGTATGTATGTATGTATGTATGTATGTATGTATGTATGTATGTATGTATGTATGTATGTATGTATGTATGTATGTATGTATGTATGTATGTATGTATGTATGTATGTATGTATGTATGTATGTATGTATGTATGTATGTATGTATGTATGTATGTATGTATGTATGTATGTATGTATGTATGTATGTATGTATGTATGTATGTATGTATGTATGTATGTATGTATGTATGTATGTATGTATGTATGTATGTATGTATGTATGTATGTATGTATGTATGTATGTATGTATGTATGTATGTATGTATGTATGTATGTATGTATGTATGTATGTATGTATGTATGTATGTATGTATGTATGTATGTATGTATGTATGTATGTATGTATGTATGTATGTATGTATGTATGTATGTATGTATGTATGTATGTATGTATGTATGTATGTATGTATGTATGTATGTATGTATGTATGTATGTATGTATGTATGTATGTATGTATGTATGTATGTATGTATGTATGTATGTATGTATGTATGTATGTATGTATGTATGTATGTATGTATGTATGTATGTATGTATGTATGTATGTATGTATGTATGTATGTATGTATGTATGTATGTATGTATGTATGTATGTATGTATGTATGTATGTATGTATGTATGTATGTATGTATGTATGTATGTATGTATGTATGTATGTATGTATGTATGTATGTATGTATGTATGTATGTATGTATGTATGTATGTATGTATGTATATATGTGTGTGTGAGTGTGTGTGTGTGTGTGTGTGTGTGTGTGTGTATTTATGTATGTATGTATGTATGTATGTATGTATGTATGTATGTATGTACATAATACATAACATAAGCGCGTTATCCTTTTGTTTGGGAGAGATGGTGCAATATGTTGTCTTCTTATACACAAATAGACTTTATAGTGATCAGAAAAATGGTTTAATAATGCCACAAAATGTATTTAAAGCAATAGTACATATATGGAATCATACAGAATTCAATTTGGATTCTTTTTATTTGTTTTATCCTTCACACAGGAGACAAAAAACTAGCGAATAAACAAGAAGAAAAAAAAATGTTATGTAGTTTGTGAGGCGTCCCTCATGTCGTCCTTCGGGCTATAAACCTGTTGTGAGTATGGTGCACTTCTGACAGCAACGGCAAAGGTGTTGGGGGAATGGTAGGATTACACTTGTGACTATGCTCACTCACACTGACGATCCATCCAGCCTCAGGTGATCCGGTGTGAAGCTAGCTTCGCGCTAGCTGTTCAGGTTGATTCTACAAGTTTAGCTTACGAGCTTCTCTTGTTCTTTGATTTTTGTCAAGTGTTTTATTTCATATTTTTTTTCCGCGGTGTTTGTCTTTCTTTTGTTTCGCTGCGGTTCTACGGTAGTAGGAGTGACGTGGATTTTCGTAATGTAACTTTATTGATATTTCTCGTTTTATTGAGATGCTTGCATGAAACAAACAATATATTGTCAGTGGGAGAAGGTATGACCTATAACTAGAAGGTTAACTATACTTTTATTGATTTCTTATGCCTCCGCTATATTTATCATACATATTATTATTTTTCTATTCAACATTATTTTTTATTATATTTTTATTCTTTTCGTGTATTTTTTATTTTTTATTTTGGTGCGTCTCTAGAGGAAACCAACCTAGAGATGTATTTTTTATTAGCGGACAACACTCATGGGTGTTTGGCGGGCGCATGCGTCTAATTTTTGTTTTGTTTTATGTATTTTTGGTAGTGTGTGCGTATGAAAGAATGAAATGGAAGAGGTGGTATGACAAAGAAAGTACAATGATGTGACGATCCATTTCAGTTGCAATGGGAATACAAGATAATTTCGTTTTCGTTTATTTTTTTACTTGTGTTATTTTTCGTTTGAGTTATAGTCGCACTTGATTGCCTAGGGTTTATATTTATTTGGATTCCCAAACAGATTTTATCAAATTCATTAAAACTATTTGGAAATTGTCTAAAATATCTATTATAATAATAATAATAATAAATCACACTCTTAAAACATGTGTTTATATGTTAGTAAATTTGGATATAAAATTATAGTAATTGGAATAGATTTGAAAGCGATACCAATATATGTTGATGGTTTGTTGAATGTTTCATTACAAACAGAGGATGATCGTTTGTACATACATACATACATACATACATACATACATACATAGGTGTGTAAAGTAGGTAATGCGCAAACTCAGTGGGTAAATAAGAAAACTCGTTTACTACGATTAATTTCCGTTTGGCTGCGATAGCAAAGCCCGCAAATGAGACTGGCAATTTTCAAACATACACAAACATACGTGAAAGATATGTTGTAGGTGTATATGTGTCAGGTGTAGTAATCTCTTGCGATAAAATACAAATAGGATTGCTCTACACGTAGAAACTCTGAATGTGTTTTCTAAACACCATTTTCTTTCAATCCAAAATTAAACCCACACATATATAATCTTAAATTTGATTTACTACGAAAATACTATCAAAAGTTTTTCTTTAAATCTGGTTTTTACTTTCTTTTACGAAGTAATAAGTAAGTATTGTAATCACAAAAAAAAATATCTCGAGATTTTAACGGCAATACACCTTTTGACCTTCCCTGAATGGAGTCTGACTATTTTTGGAATGACGTCTGTGTGTGTATGTGTGTGTGTGTGTGTGTGTGTATGTATGTGTGCGTATGTGTGTGTGTGTGTGTGTGTGTGTGTGTGTGTGTGGCGGTGAGCGCTCTACAGCCTACACCGTTGAATATAAAATTATGAAACTTTAAACTTAAGATTTGTATATGCCTGAGAGGAAAACCTTCTGTTTTTGAAAAGCATATTCAAACCGGAAGTGCATGTTTACTTAAGTCACTTTTTGCATATCTGCGAAGCGGCTGCATTTACAGTAAAATAGTTATAATTAAAGTTAAAGATATTAATATGTTGAACAACTTTTGTAAGAAACATTTCTTAAAAAAGTGTACCAGTTACGAGAAAATTGCTATTATCTTATTTATATTGCCATAGTTACATAGGTATGGAAAATTATATATAATAAATCGCATCTACTATCAAATCAAAATATACTGACTAAGTAAAAGAAAGTTTAGGGCCAGTACATGGCCGATGTTTTTTACTCAAAATACACCAAATTTTAAACAAATTTTGAATTAAAGAAATATAAAAGTCTATTTAACAAGCATTGGCTTTGCTTTGCGTCGGCGAACTGTTTAGCATTGGCTGCGTCAATGCCTTAAGTTTGGCATGACGAATTTCTATATAAATAAACATTATATGCACCATCAATATTACTGACATTTTTTACGATGAAACACAAACTTTATGATAAAGAAAATTTTCATTTAGGTAGATATATTTTTAGATACACGACCGAATGCTTAAGCTCTACGGTACTACGTACTGCGCGTTACGAAATGATGTAATGCAAATGTAATAAATGTAAAATATTCTATATCTTAACTAATAAATATAAATCTTTAGTAGTTTTATCAAAAAACTAAAACGTACTTAAAATCGTCTATATATACATATGTATATAGGTAACATACTCGTATATGTAGAAGCTCTCATGTTTAAAGCGGGACAGAAAGTATAAAGCGAGTGAGAGGGTAGTAGGTACTAAAAATCGAATGGCACACGTAAATAAGTAGTGGTTGAAAATATACACAGTGCGCCGCGAAGAAGGGTGCTGTGTGTACAAGTAAGAGGGGGTGATTGCACCCACGATAAGCAAAAAGAGGATAGCATTGGGTTGAAACGACGCAATCCTATATACGCGACCTGTTACGTTTTGACATCGGCGTTTGGTTTTGATATGGGTTTTGGGATTGCCGTACAGAGGCGTAACCAGACCAACAATTTACTAACAGTATATTAAAAGCACGCGCAAACTACATACATATACCTATCTATACGATTCACTATCGCATTTCTTATTTAAACCATATGTTGTACGCTATTTAAATAACAAATTCTACTTCTATATACTACCATTGAAATAAAACCAAACACCAATGCAACAATTATTTTTTACACATACACATTTTGATATGAAACAATCTTATTATGCAAATTCAAGTTGAGATGGTATCAGCACTTAATATTTTCGTTGAAATATATCGAATACACGCCTGCAGGGCACGTTTTATGGACACGTGATGTGAAAGAAAACAACAGACTGTATATATATCCCCGCAGAGAAATCATATCGGTGATGGACTTGGTTTGGTCACGTTCCATAAACCAGTGGCAACACAAATGCACACAACAGTTTACCTTGTGTCTTATCATTTCATAGCGTATTCATATATGTATGTATGTAGGTATAGGAACTTCGATCATATTAATTATACCTTGAAAACAATAGCAATTTTATGCGCCAACCCGTTTCCTATCTAAAATCCCCTAGTAAAACAAATAACTTCCGTAATGTGTGCAGCCCTTTCTTAGAGCCAGCAATAGTACTGCGCCATTACCACTATTCCGTCTATAGTTTCCGTACCTTTCCACACCCTAAAGCATGCTTAATTGCCCTTCAAGGGCTTGTGTATATAGTTACTGTAATAACAGTTTGGAATCTTTGTCACTTTACGATATACTATATATAAATATATATATATATATATATATATATATATATATATATATATATATATATATATATATATATATATATTATGCATATCTCTCCCTTTTGTTCATATTGTCAATCACGCGGTTAACTCTAGAAGATAGATTGTGTACGTGTATGATGTAAGGAGTCACGTGACAGGATATGACATTCTGTCATTACACACACACGCATGCGTATCAAATTTGATAGGTTTACGCATCAACTTTTGATGATGGAAAATGAGGCAATTGATGCTCGTACGACCAAGATTTTAATCGAAAATCAAAGATTGCCAGCGTCAGTTTCATCAGTATAAAAAATTGCGTTTCGAAATTTATAAAATTATTTATCTTATCGATAAAACAGTGAATGTCTATGAGTAATCAATTATTTTTTTTTTAAATATCTATACGAATTATAAACTACTTAGATTCTAAATCAAATATGTATTTAATTCACCAAATGGGGTGGCAGATAACCCTCTTTACAACTATTGCGCGATTTTTATAGTTTTCCGCCATTCAACTCTATTCTTACAAACTTCTTTTGCTTCATTCCGATTCTTGCCAATTTTTCTTTTACATAACAAAATCTCAATCATATTTATGTATATATATATATATATATATATATATATATATATATATATATATATATATATAATTTAAAAATCTAAATATGCATTTCAAACAAAAGAAATCCTATCTTGATGTTTGTGTGTAGTAAGGATGATTAATCTTCAGAAGTACCAATTAATAACGTTATTAATTGCATTAAAAGTACGTATACCCGTGATGGCGGTGTAGATATGTACCTATACGTAGAACATTAATATTTATCTCTGAAATAAATGAATATTGATATGAGTGTGTGGTGAAACACATTCATTCGAGCGCCGCACACAGGGAAAAATATCTCCCGAAATTATAAGCCGAATCCGCAAGGCACTTTATTTAATTGGAAGCATAATCCACGTTCATCAATAAGCCCTTTTCACTTCAGGCAAGGGCCAGGCCAACCAGACCGGATGTGCCGGTAATGAAGAAAGAAAATAATAAATTGACGGGGGATTAGATAAACGTATATAGGTATATATATATACAGACGAGGCACAAAGATAGAAGACTTGTTTTTCTTTGTTTTTATCTGTTACTTTCAATTTAAGATTGTTGGATATGTTTTATACTTAATGAGGATGGATCGTTGGATTTTTACGTTTTCTAATCATCAGCAATAACGAAATACTATTAGGTACCTATAGACAATCCTAACATAAAGCAATATTATAGTTACACACACACACACATATGTAAACCGTGGTTTGTACCGATCCAACCACAATTTATAACATATACATTGTATGTGTGTGTTAAACGTAGACTAGGAGAGGCCCTCAGCTTAGCTTTGGTTCGGCGTGGTGCACAAGTGACAGAATTGGCGAGGACGGCAAATCCGATTGCGGCTTTAGGCCACGCTATCACAATAAATCCAGGAAATGGCTCGAAACTACCCCCCTCATGGGACCACATCGCTTTTTCTACTTGCTATTTATCCCCCTACCTCCCTCCCCACTACCAATCCTCCGCGCACCGCACCAAGATAGATTAAGGGAAATGTTCCACGACCAAAATCGAAATATTTGCATCGACAGAGAATTATCGTGCTTTATGAGAAGAGAAAATAGATTACGTCAGTTTCCCCTCCCGTTTTCTATATTTCTTTTTTTTATTTGAGTCAATTTTTTTAAGTTGCGATTTCAGAACACGTTTTATTTTTGCCTATAATACCTACGTATGTATGTATGTATATGAGGGATTCTGAATGCATTTTTAGAGTGCCATAAACACTGTCACATTGAAACAATTTATGTTTCGATAAAATTATTTTATTTATATTGTTATTGCTGTGTTATTTGCGTTTGCGGAACAGGAAATATAAGAATTGATTTTATGTATCATTTCAACCCTGAAATATGTGATATAGCGAAGCGATTGATAATCATATCTGTACACTCAACATGCCTAATCATCCGTTTAATACTGTTTTCGAATTTTAAGCCCAACTAACATTGCAATTGAAATGATCGATCCACGAATATTATCCTCTAATACTATACATATCTACTGCTAAATAGAATATAATGCTATAGGTACGATTATATTTAGATTATAATTTAATTTGTATGCATCTATCCATTTTTAGCTCGCCGTACGTAGTACCGAAGAGCTTAAGTGTTTGGCAGCATAATTAGTCTGTAACATTCTCGGATTGAAAAATGTCCTTAACGAAAAGTTCGTCATTTATCGCCCTGATGACGAAAATGTAAATATCTCAAATACTTGGTAACATGTTGGTCGCTCGCTCGCTAGACGTAAGATCAACCATCCTCACCTCTTCTCCTCTGAAGATACTAAACCGATCTCAGCCAAATTTGGCACACATATTGTGTAGGGGTCCAATTCCATCCGTCGTAAATTAAATCCAATCAGAACCGTACTTCAGGAGATATTGGGCCCGCAAACAAAATTTTACACCTTAAAAAGCACTTAGAAAAATAATAGTTATACCAAACAAATCTACGTAACTTTCCAAATTGTTTGATATATTTAAACATTTTTTAGATTATAACTGAAAGCCGTAAAAAAATTATGAACAAGATAATTTTTTAAAATAAATCAGTTATAAAAATATTAATTATACCAAACAAATCTACGTAAAATTACAATTTTTTGATGTATTTAAAGTTTATTCAAGTTATAACTGAAAGCCGTAAAAAATAAGGAAAATAATAATTTTGAAAATAAATAAAATTAATAAAAAAACAATTGAACTGTTTTTGTTTTTTTTCCGGCTTGCGCGATACTTTAACTAATGCATATGACAGTTGATATTTTAGATTGATTACTATATCGTTGTTGATTTGATTGTTACTTAGATTATTTTAATTATAGTGCAATAATAGTTATTTATACAGAAATTTGACATGCCAAGGTGTGAATAAGATATCTTTGATTAATTACTATGCCATTGTTGGTTTAATTGTTGCTTTGATCGCTATAAATATATTGTTTATTTATTCAGAAACTCGCCATGCCAAACTTTAGGCATTGGCGTTGCCAATGCTAAATAGCTTGCCGCAGGCGAGCTCTGAGCCAATGCTTGTTAAAATATTATTTAAACCGAATCATTTATTAATTGTTCACTTTTAAAATTTTGTAACTGTCCATACTTATGATAGCACCATATGTGTCGTGGTCCTTAGCTTGAATTACGAATGGAGTAATAGTACAAGAACCATTTATACAAATTTAAATTAAGATTAACTATATTCTACAAATTACATTTTTTATTTTATTGTTCAAGTATCTAATTTGTTGCGGAAATAGACTTACATTAAGTCCAACCCTGTTTGGAACATGTATGAGCGACCACAACACATGCATAAAACATTAATGGAACATTTTACAATATTAAATTAAATTTAAATCAACAAAGTTGCACATACATACACACACACACACACACATATGCAAAACCGATAATAGCACTGACATTTTGTTGAGATATATAAATGAAGTTATTTCCAATTCACACGTTGGTTGCAATACTGAAAAATAATGGTGTTCCCATTCTATGAATAAAACGCGAGTGAAAATTATAAAATGACACCCTTTGCTCCTCCGCGTCGTCCAGCCTCTCGCCCGCCGTTATCATTCGGGTGATGTAGTAATATGTGCGGACCCCGCTTTTGTGTTCAAAGTAATTTCGGTGAAATTTATTAATTTATTATTGTTTTTGTTTGATTTTAAACGTTCTGCATACATACATTGGGCGTTGAATGATTTTTTGAAAACCAGTCGATATTAAATCATTGAACGTGATTTTAAAATTTAGTTGAATTTTTCGAGCTTGACCAATGTGTCAATTTTATTAATAATTGATTGAGCAAATTTTTAAATTACGTTGTCAAAAACATCATTCGAATAAAATCAAATTTGATTGCACATTTTATTATTTAAATGACTAAAATGACCCTTTACAAAACAGTCACCAATGTTTGATGATAATAATAATTAAACAAAATCAAAGCTCTTCGATGGTGTTGGTAATTTATATTTTATATTCTTATCACGTTATCAGTGTAGCCATCACTATATTATGTTAGAATAGCATTTGGGAGCGTTATATAGCGCGCGCGCGGAATAACGGACATTTTATGGCGCTTGCTTTTGAACAAATGAAAACGCCACTGCTTATCTACGAGGACGATGACGACGACATTCTATTGTCATCGGTGTGGTTATAGTGCTTTTCTTCCTCTTCTTCCACCCCACCCCACACCCCCTCCTTCCAGAGTGTATCTCAATGTTTGTTTGTGTGCGAGTGTGTTCCTTCTAGCGTCCTGTTGCTCCCATTGTCCTGATTGTGAAAAGAGAGCGAGAGAGAATAAGCTGCAAACCCAAATATGATATCAAATCCACGTGCAGGATTGGTTGTCATTATTTGCCTAACTAGGCAACGCAAGATTAGCTTAGCTTAGAATTGTGCCATCAAATTAGGATGGTTTTGTTGGTAAAACACTTTTTTCTTCTGTTGTTTTGTTTTCTTGATGGAATTTATGTTGTAATGAAAATGTGTTTGTATATTTAATGCTGATGAGAATCTGATGAACTTCTAGAATCAGTTATATGTATGTATGTGTGTGTGTGTGTGTGTAAATATTCGTTACTTAAATAACAAATGAGTATGAATGTATAAGTCTTTTGTCTAATATAGATATAAACAAAATATATTTGCTACAGCTATAAATATATTAACTGTTAATATCTGTCCGGTTGCACTATGCATATTTGTATATTTCTCTGAGGGTTACTTAGATATAAATAGACGTATTCCATAAAAATATAATTCAGAATTTATTAATTTCTGAATTTAATTGACTAGTTGTTTAAATCGAAACATATGTGTGTATTATAATAAAATTGCAAATATAATTGTTTCGAAATAATAATTAATATCTCCATCACAAATATAATAGCTTCACAGACAGTTGACAGGCGGGTTTAAGGTATAATACGCGACATACGTGTACGATGATATATGTGCTCATATTGATGAAATTTGTCTTAGTTGACGTTGTCATGTTTGCTTTAATCTAATTTACATATATGGTATACGAACGATATACTACGTTTACTACAACTACTCGTCGTACAGACACATATGACAGTGTGTAAAGATACATACTATATATATATATATATATATTTGAATTTCATAAACGTGTGTATGTATGTATGTGTGTGTGTGTGTGTGTGTGTATTATAGATGTGTTTTCGTCACCATGAACAAAATTCGCGCTCGAACAATCACACATAATCCTCATGTTGTTCATTGAAAACTGGATTATTATACCGGGTGTTCGTGTGTGTGTGTGTTTACTGAGATTTGTTCCCAGAGATTGTGTGTCTCCATTTAATACCCGTATGCTTCGTATAGTAACACCATCTCACTAGAACTTTAATATAAGTGTTGTTAACGAACACAGATTGTCATATTAGTTTGTTTGATTATGACAATGCATTTTAAAAGACAACACACTTATATGAATAAACATTTTAGAGTAAATCTAAATTAATTCATGAATGTATTTGCTGCTATTAGTTTGTAGAAAATATATTTAATTACGAACAATTTCATTAATACGAGTATTTCTTTTTCTTCACTGTATAAACATAATAAATAACAATTAAGACTAAATAGTAAAGTGTGTTACTGTAGGTATATTGACTTACCTTGCTTTGTTTAAGTCTGTAATCAAATAGAAATGGGATAAAAGAAATGAAAGACAATTCAGATTAAAAATATGTTTTTATTGCTTTCCTGGTCTAATCGTGAATATAATTATAATAATTAGATAATAATTAATGAATGAATGAATAATTATAATAATACTTAAGCCAGAGTAAGTGTGTGTGTACAGGTTTTTCCATTACTGTTTACAACAGGTTTTAATAATTTTTTTTGTCAGACTGTGACAGGAGTCGCCGCTACGCGGCACTGTATCTATGTAAAACACATGCATACCTCGCCCGAAACGCTTCTTAGAGAAGAACTGCTCAATATCAAATCACTCGTTTGTATACCCATAAAATTGAGTAGCTTTATACTAGGTAATTCTTTCTTACTGGAAGAAAATGGTTACTCTTTTCAATTGAACGCTTATTGCTCAAAAATTGTTTAAAAGTTTTCTTTTTTATAGTTATTATAACAGCAAAGTAAAACTGCTTTTTATAATTGAAAGTTTACAGTTTTTTATTTCGCGTGGGAATTTCTAATTTCTTAAGTTTTTATGCATTCTTGTCCATTTTGAATATTTCGACCTAAACTATTCGTGATTCAAGTTACACGTAGTACTACCAAGAGAAGGACTGACCTTCTCTTATAATCAGTTGTAAATGCGTTTATGTGGTATAAATCATGGTATTAATTGAACCACAATAGTATATAAAACACGTTAATTTATTAAATATTTACGTTTTATTAATGCATCCAGGCACTCAACAGACTGTTAGTTACAGAAAATGCCGAATATTACATGTAATGATACACTTTTTAATCGATAAATGTTTATTTCCCTCCTTGATGCGTTAGATTTAACTTGAATCGCGAATTGAGTGTCTCAATTGTTTGGCGATTAGAATTCAAAATGGACAACAGTGTGTCACATGAGAAGCATGGGAAAGCATATTGTTGCTGCAGTATTAGTGAAGTCGCATATGAAGCAATAATAAAATGTCTTGGTACAACTATTAGCCGGCATATGAATACCATTCGTCTATAATTCAACTACCTCTATACTTTTATTTGTTTCATTTCACTTGTTTTTATTTTAAATTAATTATTAAGTTAATTAATTTTTCTACATCTCTCACTTATTTGAATTTTTTTAATTATTACAAATATATTTGGTGTATTTCATTAAGGCTGCGACTATTTTTTAAAATATTTCTTTCTATTTTTTATACAAACTTTTCCCAAAATTCAGATTTTTAATTATTTTTATAATTTGTTTTTTTTTTTTCGTTTTTAAGTAATTTACGTACTATGGTGTTACAATGCGTTCTGTTGACTCCTTAACTGTCTTTATTGATAAAGTAGTTTTTAGTTTGTAGTACATACATATGTATGTAGATGGATTCATTCATATAAATATTTCATATTGTAATAATTTTTGGATTGAATACAATAATGGTTCATTTTATATATGTATGTATGTATGTAGGTGTTACAAGTGTTTTCGTCATCAAATATACAATTTGTGACGTCACAAAGTCCAAAAATTAATACGATATAAAATAATTGTTTTTCTTTATCACGGAATAATAAATTTAAACTCTAATGTCATTAAGTACTCCATATATTTGTTTTGTTTCATTTAATTAAAAATAATTATTAAATATATTAAAAACATATCTCTTTTGTTCTTGTATGGGTAACTCTAAAACTAAGTACATGCAATATTGCTTACGATTTTTTTTTAAAAAGTATTACTTTTTTCTGGAATGCTCTGGATGTCCAGACGGATCCATTCATTACTATCACCAATTCACTGTCTAATTGAACTCTTTCTCACATATCACCTTAATATCGGATGTGTTTTGCTTACTTTTAGTTTTCGGTACAACTATTTTATTACAGTATTTCATAAATAATTTATATTTTCTGTGTTATACTGTAATAAAACTTATTTAGAAATTAAAACTAGGTTTACATAAATATTGTATACGATCTTTGTACAAAGTTGTGTAAATAATACTTATTTTTGGTAACGAATTTTAACTTAAAATAGGTTTGAAACAGTTAGAGGTCTTGAACTATATATTTAGTAACTTAGGCTTAGGCCCAGTTGCACAATTTTCAATTATCATCCAGAAAAATGTCATTTATTTGTTTCGACTACCGGACATAAATAATAGATGACTGAAAGTCATACAACTCGTCCTAAGAATTATAATGTTTTCTACAAAAAGCATTATAATTCAAGGCCAACCACTCTAGATGCTGTGATCTCAGACGTACGTCCGTCAAAATTAACCTTACGTTCTTAATACTCTTATTCTATATTCGTTGATATTTTGATTAATATTTTCAATCTTGAAACTAAAGAAATATTTATTAAAAAACAAATGTATTTCTGGTTAATTTTGACTAGTGTAAGTCGTTCTGTTTGCAATAAAATTTGTATTTTCCTCCATGGTTTTATGAATGTATAGATTTATCAAAACACTGAACATACGATATTAACAAGTTTGATTTTTTTTTTATTACAAATAACATATACCCATATAAATGTAACCACAGAACTTAACAATGTGCCATTTTGTCACTAAAAGGCATTTCAAAGAAATGTTTTTTAATTAATGATGACATTTTGATAATGAAAGAGAGGGAGTTATTATTTCTATATCTAGTAGGTATATAAATCGTGTTTTTATAGCGTTTTTAAAAATATCGTTAATGTGACAAGTGAAATCGTTATAAAAGTTTGGAAATAAAAATGTTCTTTGGTGAAATAGACGATGTATTAAATCTCAAGGCTAACGGCAAATAAAATAAAACTCGATCTTCTATACGTACGTCTATACGTAGATCTTTCCGTTTAAATCAGCAAAAGTTATTTCGTGAATGGGATGTGTTCAAGTACGAGTAGACATACACTCATATATCTTAGTTGAATTGAACAAAAATAGTGCGCGAATCGCGTAAGCACTTTACTATTGAATGAAACAGATAGATATGGTCGAAAGTTGGACTAAGGAAAGGACAATATGTTCGCACAACAAGAATAACATTCAATCGATTGCTTCAGAGACCCGAACATGTTTACATGTTAACATCGTACCTAACGAAATTTATTGCATACGCTATTGAAACATATTATACCTATCTACGAGTATACCTACCTACCTACAAGTTTCCGCCGAAAATAAATTCGCACAAACTGAACTTTTATCCGATCAAAAATTAAACTTTCACTTTCATTCACACGGAAATATCAAATTCTATCGTAACTGATTGAATCTATAAACTATAGCAATCAAATTATCTGAGAAACCACCGCGGGTTGCATATGCACAGGCGTTAATTAATATGAGGAACAAAATCTATGCATGCATATGACAGAAGGGAAAAATGTAATTATTAACTTGTTGATACCAAGTTAAAAGCTTTGGTAAACATATCAAATACTGTCGAATATTTAATTAAAATGGCACATTGTTGGATGTTTGTTTTATAATTTTTTTTATACAAATATAATATAGGTAGTACATGTATACAACATTCTTGTAACTCTTTCCAATACGAATTCTAAATATCAAATTAAACATTTAAACATATAGTGTAGGTTTTCGTTGTATAAGCTGGGCCGCATCGGTTATTATTTATTTGATAAATAACATCTATTTGTCTGTCTGTTTGTGTGTATATGTATGTATGTGTGTGTGTGTGTGAGATTTTTTTTTCGATATTCATATAAAATTTATTTTGTTTTAAAAATTGACATTGTTTTATATATTTTTGACGTATATATATATATATATTATTTAAAATTTTATATTTACGTAATTATAGAACTCTGTTCTTGACTAGATATATAATAATAATAATATAAATAATAATATAAATAAAAATAAAAACGAATAAATATATTTTGTACAACAAATAAATATATAAAAATTATTGCTATTCAAAGTAATAATATTGAATGACATCCAAAACGAGTTTAAGTGTGATTTAGTCTGTATATGTGTATAAGCCGTACTTGTGTGTACAGATCCGACTTAAGGGGTGGGGAGGGGTAGTTACAATCTAAAAACATATACTCTTTTGCAAAAATATTCCACTCTTCGACATTCTCTAAATTGTGAAATAACAACATTCACATCTTCATACATATTTTGTATCATCTAAATTTTAATTAATTATTATTCTCCATAATTGAGTTTCAATATATACTAAAACACTAAAAACGGGTCAAAAAACTATATAGATAATTTACCCGAGGGGAATCAAAATAAATAACGAGACGTATGTAGGTACTTACGTTATTCAACTCCACATCGGTAATTGTTTTGTCCATTTGTTTGAAATAATAATTTAAATTTCATTTAATGTCATCTACACTGAGGATTCGTTGCTTTGTTTGCTGATTTTTTAAAATTTATTAGTAGCTGTTGGTTCTCTTTGAAAAAAATCATTATTACGCACTATTTAAGTCATCTCTCTGTATTGCTTATTATTGCCGATAGAGCGTTACTGGCAGACTTCTCTTCGATATGGTCTTTGAAGTTTACAAGTCGCTCCAAAATACTGGAAAAACATTCGAAATACTCGCATTTCACCCTTTAAACTCACAGTATGCCATGCTCAATAAAAACGCGATATGATATAGATAGATAGATAGTTGGTCGACGTCACTACAACGTCGCCATTATTACATGTCCACGTCATCCGAGTGCGTCATTTCATCAGGATCATCTTCATCGTCCTTCTGGCACGCCGACTCCAAATGCTTGTTGAGGTAGCTCTTCAGCGCAAACGATTTATGGCATCGAGGACACTCAAAATTCTTATCAGACGAATGCGTCTGCATGTGTGCTCTCAAGTTGGACCGATCCGCGAACGCTTTCCCACAATGCGCACAACCGTATGGCTTCTCCCCAGTGTGTGACCGCAAATGACCTTGCAGGAGCCAGGGTCGCGAGAACAACTTTCCACAAACGCCACAACTGTGCGATAACTTGTGTGTCAGCACATGCATCGCTAGAGCTGGCATACTGACATACGCTTTACCGCAAGTCATACATTTCTTCGCCGATTGACTATCCAAACTTCGGTGCGTCTGTTTATGTCTGGATAAGTTTGAGGAAGTTGCATATTGTTTCCCGCATTCACTACAAACATATCTGTTGTTCTTCTGTTGTTTCGATGAATTGGGCGAAGCTGGGGAAGAAGGAGAGTTTGGAGATAGTTCTTCCTCCAATTCCGGAATCGGTTCAACTTCTTCTCGAGTCGGACTTAAAGCTTTCGAACTGTTACTAGATTTCTTTGAACGACCATCAGTTACAAGCAACGCATCGTACGTATATGCGGTGGAATTCTTCTCAGGTGATCTTTCTGGTACTGGAATAAGTTGCGGATTTGGATTATTATTCTCCGCGTCTGAACTACACTCAGAAGTCGGTGGTGTTGGTAGGGTTGGTTGAGGCTGCACCATATAACTTATGGTGGGTTGGTAACAAGGTATGGTTACCGGTAACGGCGAGGCAGTTCTGTAAGTGGGAGCAGCGCTTTCGCGTGGACTCACCGGTCGGTAGAGCGTGGTCGAATAGCTGGGTTCAATCTCGTGCACGGTCGCAGAGATGGGCAGCGGGTACACCGGCGTTGGTTGGTGGATTGTCACAACACCTGGAGCTGGGAGTGGCGGAAGTGATTGGGAAAGGGACAGTAAATCGTGAGCGGCTTCAGTTTCTTCGATGCTTCGCATTCGGAAGATTGGAATGTCGCCATCGCTGCTGGACACGACGTGTTCGGTTCGCGGTGGGGAGCATGGTGCATCTTCACGTTGCGGACTATGAGGAATGAACTCTTGGAGGTAACCTGGAACAACACAAAACAACATATTCGATTAGTTGATTTTCCAAATATTATTATTATTATTATGCAATTTATAATTATACAACGAATTGGAGAAAATATCTTAGAATTAGATGCTTTTGACCGTAAACCAAGAATAAGAGTTGGTAGTTTCTTATATTTAGCTCGTGTTTGTATGTGCGTGTTTGTTGGCGACATGATTGGACGCGAGGGGCCTCACGGATACGACGAGCAACCAGCTAATAGAGTTAGCGTTCCTCTGTTAATGACATTAAGGTTTTCTTAGGAGAAATGGATCAATTAGGACAGAACACGTTAAATGTTTTGTTTCCGTCGCCTACCGTAAACGAATATTACCCCCTATGCTGTCTAATGCGTATAGACTCCTGCTGCTTATTCCTTCTAACACTTGTCACTCATAATAACAATCTTTTTCTGGCCCTCCTCGACGCCTCTACACTACACTAGAAGTACAATTCGTTCATACAAATAAGTCCTGTAGACACTTTATAGTATAGTGGTTACAAATGACTACAATATACAATGTTTGTTTTTATTCCTCTGAAAATAAAAACTTGAGAAAGAAAATCAAATTTATTTCTTTTTTTGCTTTTTTTGCGAAACTGTACACGCAATAAACACTCGGCCAACAAAAAAGAATGGGCGCAATATTTTGAAGTAAACGAAAGAGACAACGAATTAAAACACAGCGACCAACAAAGCCAGATGCACAGATAACTGAAAGGGAAGGTATAAACAAATAGAAAGGGGAGACTTGAACAATATAAACTTCCTAATGGCGCATAATATATACTACGATTTTTTTAAGTGGACAAACACAATGTGTATCCTGTAGGGAAAATAATTACAAAATGTTCTGATGCGCCTATATCAACACACAAAGACTTTATTGAATAAACAATTAATTAATTAATACATTTAGATGCTGGGTTGTAGGTATTATTAATTTTTAATGGAGAAAAAAATATAATTAAAAAAAAAGTTTAATTACATCGTAAAGAAAAAAAAAACACTGTTGATGGAAATGAAATTGATGCAACGTGATCGGTTTTTGATCTGTGCAGTTTAATTTAATATATCGGTCGCTGGTGTAATTAAATTTTATTTAATTAGTTTTAATTGATGACGTGAATGAAGAAGAACAGTTAACAACAAAACACAAACGGCGCTTCATAAACGCGTCGCCGCGGGTTCGATTGCATTTTCCGATAAATAATTTAATAAATTTTCCAACTTGCACGTTATATTCAAGCTTATAATTTGCAGCTATATATAGGTATATACATATTGAATTTGTGCTAATGAAATATTTTGTTTCGCCAATATACTACATCAAACTTGACATATTTTACTTATTTAGACGGATTCGAATCGAACTTTGCCACTCAGTTAAAAGTTGGCTGATTTTGAACTGTTAAAAGCTGTCTTACGCAGCTTTCAACAGCCTTGATTTGTGTTTTGATTCAACCTAGTTATGTAGGTAGTACATAATAATTTTAAATTATTATTCGAATAGAATTTAAGGTGGAATGATCTACCTACATACATATATAGGTTTTCTCAATATAGTGTTATGTGTATAGCATGCATGTAATTACTATTAAATAACTGCAACAGTTTATATAATCAACGTAAAGAATCTAAAATTTCCTCATAAACAGCATAAAACAAGATTTAATGCACTGTAATTAAATGTTAATTATATTTTAAAATTTATCCATCAAACGCAACAGGCCTGTCCATGTTCCACGCGTAAATAAAACGGTGTAGCTATACATTTATACATATGTAGATACATAGGTACTAGATATTTATGTATGAGTCAATAAAAGTAGCACATATGTATACAAATGCATCAGTAACATGAAACTCGGATGGTAAGCCGTTGGCAAAAGAGGAAATTCTATCCGAAAAACAAAAATAAAATAAAAAGCCACAAAACAGGAAAAACGACAGCGACGCCAGCGCCGCCGACTGCTTTCATTACGTGCTCAGTAATTGGTTGAAGCAACAAGCCCTTTGATTGGCCGATTTGTAGCCGCGGGCCGTTCAACACCGCCACACGTAATTTTCAACACTCTCTCACATCGCGCTCTGCTATCTTCGTTTCTCTTGACTTCCTTTTCCGTTGTTGAATGTCTCTGTCGCTGTCTGTCTTTCTGTCTGTTGCTCGCTGCTTCGCTCGTGCGTTCATCCACAACGGCAGACTAAATAGAAAACAAGCAAATCGAAAATGAAATTGTATAGTTTTAGTGATGGAAGCAGACTCGGACTGATGGAACATTTTTATTATAGGTACATACATACGTATATAGACGCGCGGATCTTCTTTAGTTTATCGAGAAGGACTTCACATGTAACATAGGTAATATGTGGAAATCGTTTGAAGTACCCTACTCGGACGTAATATTGAACGAGTTTAACGTAACGTTACGTGTGTACCATTTCTGTGTACTAAACTTATTTAATATGGTGTAAGGAGGCTTTTAAAAAACAATATGTTACCAATTTTTCAATCTTTTTACTTGAGATTGGTATCTAAAACTATTAGAATTTCAAACTGTGGTACTTATATTTTCAGGACAGACTAAAAATAATTCAATTTTATGATAATATAAGCCCATGTCACTGACAGTGTTAAATTTGTATATATATATTTATATGTGTGTATGTATGTGTGTGTCCAATATATGCATAAAATGAAACATTATGATGAAAGCACAGCGTGATGGCTATGTGGTGAATATTTGAATTAAAATGTTAAATGAAATGGCTCAATATATGAAAACGGAAGCATAAACTACAGTAATTAGTAACATTAAAAGGCCACAGAGTGCAGCGCTAGTGCATACTCTTATTTGATATCCATAGGTGTGTGTATGTGTGTGTATGTATGTGTGCATATATGCAATTTCCATTTATTTATACATACGCAAAGTAAATCAGAATAAAAATAATTCCACTAGGTATATTAAACGACTGTATTTATGGACAAATATGGAAATTAGTTTCGGAACTGTTTTCTTTGATATAGTACAAGTAATTGTATGTAAACGGTTTCTACTGATGTGCGGATGTTTCAATTTTAAATGCTACGTTTATCAAAAGCTTGATTTTTTCTTTCAAAATTGAATAACCAATTTGCAAACACACCTACATACTTCGTTCTAGTAACAATCAAATGATACAACAATATTTTAAAATGACATTTCTAAATAAATAACATTTCTAAAATCAATGATTTTCTGTTCGGCTATGTCTATATGTATATATGTATGTATATATGTATGTGTATAAAATGTTTAGTATTAGTGTGTAGATATTTGTAGCACGTGATCAAGGTCAGGTATGTACCATGTAGACGGTGATATTTATTGCATTGTCTTCCGTTGCACACAATTTCCGGTCAGCGGTGGCGGTGACTTTATAGCCGAGACTTTGGCTCTAGAACTGAACGTTTATTTCGTTCACTTCGATGTACATACATACATACATACATACATACATACATATATACATACATACATACATACATACATACATTCATACATATATATGGTAAAAGTTGCTTTAAGTATATGATGTATTTTCACACCGACACTAGTGTTATTCACGCAAGATTAATCTTCTTCACTGGAATCAGATGTTGAATTTATTTGAAACATTCCTTGATCAAAATCGTGCTACAAATATATATATATATATATATACATATATATAAATATATATATATATATATATATATATATATATATATATATATACGAGGGTGGTCTGAAAAGTTTCCGACCTCAACATGAAGATAGCAGCACTCGTAAATAAAAGCTAGGGAATTTCGTTACTCACCAAAGTTTCAGCCATTTTGGACGCGCAGTTGTTATGTAACAGTCGTTTGAGTGAGTTGATGTGAGTGTTTTTATGAAAATGGACAAAATCGAGTATCGAGCTGTCATCAAATATTTGTTTTTGAAAGGCAATACGCCTACGCAAATCAAAGATGAGTTGGATTCTGTGTATGGGGACTCTGCACCATCATTTACCACAGTGACATTTTGGGCAACTGAATTTAAACGTGGCCGTAAGAGCTTGGGAAACGATGAACGTTCGAGACGTCCAAAAACTGTAACTACTTCACGAAATGGTGCTAGACGACCGCCGAATTAAAGTGAGAGAGATAGCAGAGGTTATGAACATGTCAAAAGAACGTGTTTGTCACATATTAAATCAACATTTAGACATGAGAAAGCTGTCCGCGCGTTGGGTGCCGCGTTTGCTCACGTTTGACCAAAAACATGTCTCACACCTCAGCGGTTGCCATGGCGAAAATCCATGAATTACGGTTGACCATCCGCCTTACTCACCAGATCTAGCCCCCCCAAGCGACTTCTTTTTGTTCCCTCATCTAAAAATTGCGCTCGGAGGACAGAGATTTTCGTCAAATGAAGAGGCAATCAATCACCTTCGTGAACAATTATTTTGCAGAGAAAAGCGCCGAGTACTATTTGGACGGGTTACAGAGATGGGAGCATCGCTGGGAGAAGTGTGTAGAGTTACAAGGAGACTATGTTGAAAAATTAAAATAAACATTCTGAAAAAAATGTCTTGTATCTTTGTTAGGTCGGAAACTTTTCAGACCACCCTCGTATATATATAATACTTGAACTGAAATAGGAATATCACTCTATTTATACACCAGTTGTACATGGTATAAATTGTTTATATGTTTGTTTAAATAATAATATCATCCATTGATGACCAGTGATGATAATGTTTATAGGTACTTATAAATGTGTGTTAGTCGTACGAGTAGTATGAATTCGTTTGTGTTCCATATAGGTATTGAATGCAATCGATTGGAGTATTTTAGCAGCACCAAGTAGGTATACCTATAGGCGCTTAGCCTATTGAAAATAGGCGCAAAAGTTAGCAATAATAGCGGCGAGGTGACAATTTCTATAGAGGTATTTACAGTGGCCGATTTGTGAGAGCCTTTTGATTGCGGTTTAAACTGAACTTTCCATTCAATTTAGTTCCTTGTTTTGGCGTGAATAGCAGCGCCAGCATTCCGCTGCATCGCCCACAAAATACAAACGGTTCAATGAATGAACAGCAATATACCGAAACCGACGAACCGATCTAAAGCTCTTCTTCGTTCTTCTCCCTCCCGCCGCGCCGTGAGCGCTCTTCAATATCATTTTCACTTTGAGTGTGTGCACTATTCTTCTCTCTTATACGTTTAATTCGCTTTTAAAAAATGAGGCCACTTGAACAAAAACAAATTTGCTGCGCAACAAAAACGCTCAAGTGATAAAACAAAACCCATCACGCAGCCAACGCGATTTAAACCGATAACTTTAATCCATGGTACATTGAAACAAGACAAGCCACCATCACCGTCGCAACAACAACAACAACAACAACAACGACGACAGCAGCCAATATTTCTCTTTTACTTTTTAACCGTCATCAAACTTTTTAACAATGTCCAAACAAAACTTTTAACTATCTTTTTGGGTATAAAAGAAACAAAAAGAATAACTATCCATGGCGGAACATCAACGTTATAAAAATGAAAAACAAGAAGAACGAGATATCACCGACAAGCACACATCAATTTGACGATAATCTGTTCGTTCGTTCACCGGTGGTTAGACGGAGATGGCCCGTTGCAACCACGTCAACACGGTGTCGTATACTATTATTAAAAACAAGACGTTTCTCTCTGACAAAGTTTTCTTTTCGTTTTTTTTATTTTTATATTTTTACTTTCTTATACGCACTGCATAAGCTTTAGATTTCAGTATATGCGCCATATTACACAAATATACAAACTTTACCGCGACATAGATTAATTCAGTTAGGAAATTTAATTAAAAATTAACGAATGCATACAGCATTTTTTATAAACTGACACAACAAAGCAAACTAACATTATATGCAACAACAAAACGTTCATATACACATCGCAATTTACTTTAATTCCCAAATGTCAAAGTAGCAACGTCATGTTTCATATTAATATCAGCTTACTGTCATATTAAGTACAGCTTCTGTCTTGTTGTTCACTTACAGTTTAGTGTCAGCGAAATTAAATTATTCGCATAACTTTATTTTTTAATTTCTGATATAATTTTCGAGTAAGACTTATAATTAATAAAAAAAAAAAATGAATAATAATTCAACAGTAAAAAAGTACGAGGCATCTTATCGACAAATCAGAGAGATAAAAAACCTTTTTAAGAGCGACCATTCTGGAAAACACCATTAAACATTTTAATTACGAAAAAGCAAAGCTTCAGCCACAGCCAACGTTCCTGATTAAACTTTTGCAGACCATAAAAATATAACGACCATTCGCATTACCTACAGTGTCATGCTGTGGCGATAACTATACACATCGTCAAGCCCG
Source organism: Nebria ingens riversi (assembly GCA_018344505.1). Taxonomy (NCBI): domain Eukaryota; kingdom Metazoa; phylum Arthropoda; class Insecta; order Coleoptera; family Carabidae; genus Nebria; species Nebria ingens. The sequence continues at coordinate 85,927 of JADQWA010000164.1, read as the reverse complement.
TGCTACTAAATTTCTGTGTACTGAATTGTAAAGTTAAATCACTAGTAGATATACATACATATACTAGGCACATTTTATGGGCCCGGAAATGACTATAAATCGCGTATATACACGAATAAAAAACACTTAAACAACTCAAACTAAAACGGTTCTAAAGTCGAAAAGAGTGCGTATTTTAAGAATGTCCTTTGAACCGGTCCTGAAGAAAAATGTTTTAGTGCGATAACATAATTAAGAATTCCGCCCAAGCCGATGTGATTGGCGTTTGGGCTTTCGGTATTTGAGCTTTCTTTAGTTATGTCATGTGGAAATTGATTAAAATGAAAGTAATTAATAGTATGACAAATATAATTATGTTTTGAATCTCTTACAAATATTTGTAGTACCTATTTGCAATGTGTAGATATAAATATGGTATTTTATTTTATAAATGTATTCATAAGCTTAAAGATTTTATGTGGTGGCCATGTTAAATAAGCTTGTTCATACCAAAACCGCAATGCAACAAGTGCTGCTTTACTGGACGTCTGCAGAAACATATAACGTATATGTACGTATTCATAGAAGCTACTCACCTCCACCAAATTGCTTTTAGAATAATATATATATATATATATATATTTATAAATTAAATATCTAACAACAACAAAATAAATAGAAAATAAACGTTTAGTACCTATATAAAATACAGACTACCGAAGTATTGACATTATTCTATATATAAACGTGACGTCATAAATATTGAGTTTGTGTAATATATAATAAATGTTAATATCTACATTTGTCATTCAGTTATATTACAATCTTATAGATATTTATATTCACATTTTCAGTTAGATAGGAGGGGAAAATTTTACCATTAAAAAAATTAATTTCCTAATTATGTATTTTTTGCTTTTATACAAATATTTTTACTTTCTTATATAAATGTATATCATACCTGAATTAAATCAGACAAATTTAGTATTCTGTTAGGTATTTAATTTATTTGAAAAGCAAATAATAATTGCTAATATAGTGTGATGAATTTACCTACTACGTATAAGAAAGTCCAGTATGGGACATTAATGATGTTTAAAATAAAAATTGAAATATTAATAGAATTTTGAAGTGAACGCGAAAACATGTAACATTTTCATCAATATTTTGAAAGAATGCGAGGACATCCTATGTGTGGAAAGAGGAGAGTGCTACAGCACCAACAGGTTATCAATAAATGACGTCATCGGCGAGTGACGGTGTCGCCATCGTCAAACAAATACAAACACTAATAATACACACAGCCATATCCTTCCTGTTGTATGTATGTATGTATGTATGTATGTAGTTGTTGCATCAGGCAGAGAAAATCGGCTCAAGATGGTATTACACTATCGTGTGCCTGTACAAACACTGGTTGATTCGCTCCTCTGCACAATGCTTCCTACTTTACCGGTAAAGCAACAGTCTGCCATGGATACACACAGACGTATCCAGAGGTAGACTGTTTCGGCGCAGGGGCCGGGGGGTTGGTGGTATGAGATGACGAAATACGTATGCATAATTCAGTGATGGACTGCTGGAGTTTCTCATTTAGGATTCTGTGATGATGATGATGATGATGATGATGATATATTGTGTGCTTATTAGGAAACTATTCAATTTCAAACACAGCTGATATGACTATAATAATATTAAAAACAAATCAAAAACCATTGTGAAATTGATTTTGACTTTTTTATATGTACTTTCTTTAGATAGCATTAAAATTCCAACTAATTGCAACTATTTTTACTGCAAGTGCAGCCATTTTCGAGATAGGTATTGCAGAAAACGCAAACATAACTTTCATTTAATTTTTTACAATACTTATTTATTACTTCGTATAAGAAAGTAATATATAACATTGGAATACATAATAATTCATTTGTTTGACTGAGTAAATAATGGAGAATCGATATGGTTTCGGAAGCCTTGTAAATTGGACAAGGGACATCACTTGTATGCAGTTCTTAGTCACCACATACGTATGTACATACATACATGCATACACACATTATTTACATGTGAAAGCAACAGACGATTTTGTTCCCATGACTATATAGTTTGTTTAGTTCACAGTATTTTTTTTTTTCCTTTCTTTTTTATTCCCTAATAGGCACGTGCGCTAGTTAACTCCGAGTCACGCGCGAACCTTGCATAATTATTAGCCACAAACTTACTTACAACTACCTACCTATATACATACATACAAAAAGAAACTTTGCATCATTTTGCCCAATTTGCTTCTATTAGTTTAAAAATGAAAATACTTATATGAAATCATATTTTTTTTTAATATATGTACATACATACCTACCTACTTAGGTAATACATTTTTTCATCATTTTGTTGAGTATCGTTTTATAGATATACATATGTATGTATGTATGTACATATATACTAATGCATGTAATCCAATACTGAATAAATTTGTTTCATTTCGTATAGTCAATACACTATATGTACATACGTATATGATATTTGAAACCTTTCAAAAATGATTGTTTTTATTTTGTGAAAAAATATTATACACTATAACTATTCTTTGAAAATATTTCAAATTTTCACATTGTAATGCAGTGGAAAATAGTTATGCTGTTATGTCTATAATATCCATATCTAACTTGTTGGTTAAGTATAAACTGTATCTCGACGTCACGTGTTTGTTTTTAAATGGAATTAGTTAGTACTCTATATAATGTCATTAGCCTACCTACCTACATACATATATGATTCGCTAAAATAAGCTACTTTTAACCAAATACGAGTTGCATCATATCGTACATAAGCCCAAATAAAAATAAAGCTGCTATTTTTTTAATGACGTCACATTTTTGTTAAACAGCAGAGTACCGCGCTGTCATTGGTTTAGTGGGGGTCACTTAAATATTCTCTTTCTGACGTCACCAATAAGATATTGTTTAAAAGGGTAATACATAAAAAGATTAAATAGTTTAGTGATGAACCTTATAGACAACATATGTTAGATATATAATGGGAAAATAGACCAATAGAAAGTGAAAGAAAGATGGCGTCCGTAGACGATAAAGTGAACCATCTTGTTTGAGAGTGTGGTTGGTATGCGCGACTAGAATATTGAGAACGAGCTGACTTATAGCTTGTTTTCAGTAGAATAAATTGTTCAATTTAACTTGTTTCCGTGAAGCGACGTTCGCGTACCAGGCACCAGAGTGTCATAAACCAACCCCTCCGCCGCCGCCATCCCCTCCCCGCCATACAGTGCCACCTCCGTGGCAACTTCATGCTACTCATCAAAACGAAACGAACAAGACGTTTTGTTGACGTTTCAAATTGGTTTGCAATTAGATTTTCTTTTCCTCGAACGAGCTATGTATATTTAAAACAATACACCGACCACCCGACCGCCCTCCACACCACCGTACGTATATACAAATAACATCATCAGATTTGCGAAACAAAACGAAACGTTCTTCTTATTATTGTTGCCATTTTTAACAAACAATCGACATTTAATGACTTGTTATTCTACACAAGAGATTCATTGCCATTTTAAACTATTTTATATTATGTCACGGATCTACCTATATATACAATTTTAGCTTTCACTGTTGCACTAATTTATAGATTTATGTATTCATTGGTAAAATTACCAAACATTTCTTATTTTCTACTTATAAGCTTAAAGTAATAATTTTATAAAAAATATGGCGCAACATTTATTGTAGATTGAAAATAATCTTAGGTACTTACTTTTGATTGAATATTTAAAATTAGATTCAGGTTTATACTTTTAAAATGAAAATAGTGAATATTTGCGCAAATTTGACAGTTTGATGGATGGAATGATTTTGTTTTTTGCTGACGCTGCCATTTACCAACAAGCTGTTCGTAGAGCGAAACAAATATACTTACATACATGTTCTCCCGCATGTCATTTTAAATATACATACATACATACATACATACACACATGCATACATACATTTTTTCATATACCTATGAGTATGTATGTTTTTTACATAAATATAGAAAAGAATTTAATATATTTTTGATATTATACACGTAGAGAGAGAGAGGAAGAGAGAGATGTTACACATTTTATAAAATACGTTTGAAAAATACACTGACACATTATTAGAAAGAATTTTCTGCCACTCCATTAAGATCGCCGTTCAAGCTATTCCGAGTAGCCTATGTGTATGAATTTTATTCATTTATTTAAGTTGTAAGAACCTAACATTTTAAAGAATTACGACATAGGTATTAATATTATATAAATATCGATTGAAAAGATGTCGCAATATATTTATAACGTTGCATACATTTTTAATGTATTATAAAAAAATCAAAATGCTTTTGGGAAACGATTTTCATACATACATACATACATACATACATACATACAGGGTTATAATGTGACTGCTGAGAGAGTTGAATCGTTGAACTTTACATGAATATTTATTAGTCTGTTATTGACATTCTCGAATAAATAAATAATAATTTTAATCCAAATTCCATTCGTGAGGAGAACATCGTCACTATTGCAATAACAACTAGCCATATTGCCAGAGATTTAATTAAATAAATTGACTCATGTGCATCGCTAGATTAAACCATCATATTAGGTTTAAACTCATGTTGCACCGGTTTGTTTCTTTTTTGCGTAGTACCTACCTACTAATTCTTGTCTACGTCCAAACAATGAATGCACATATATACGAGTATATACATACATACATACACTATACCTATGTTATATAACTGAATTTTTGGTGCAACAAAAGATTAACAAAATCCAATTAACTCTGCAATAATACGGCATTTGTTCATGAGGACAGCAGCGCTGCTGTATCGCGATGTTCACGTTTAATTTTCTAAACAGAATTATGAATAATATCATCGATAGTTCATTTCAGAATACAATACTGTACAGAGTTAGCCAACCATGAGCGACTAGATTACATATTCATACACATATAGACAAATGGATTTAGTGTCATTATGATTTTGTGTCTGCTGTTAATCGTGTTAATTGATATATTATCCTGACTTGCGCAATCATTATACCTACATCGTGCAAGGGTTGGTTTGATCGACAACCACCAGTAGAGCTGCTCCAATTCTATTGATGTAATTCGAACTATTGACCGGAATTTGCGGTACCTACTATTGTAGCTTCTAAATATACATACATACATACATATAAGCATTTCAGTGCAACCATATATGTATGTATACTACGTATATATATATATACTTAGTTGTTATCTAATAAAACTAATTTGGAAACACACTTTATTTTCTATAAATTATAGATATATTTGACACAAATTGTACTTATTTTATAATTTGTTCTATATGTATAGAATAGACGAAATTACAGCTAAGTGGACATAATGTTTTATTGTCAATGTATGTACTCTGCTAGTCCCAATTCGATTAGAACTTAAAATGACAATAGTATTTCTTACTTTCTTTTACGAAGTAATAAGTATGTATTGTAATTACAAAAAAAAAACATCGGCCATGTATTGGCCCTAAACTTTCTTTAACGTATTCAGTATATTTAGATTTGATATTATATAAATAAAAATATAAAATGTTAAAATTTCAAGAAAATATTTTCATTCATTGCCAATAAAAGTGTAAAGTTAGTTTATTGTCAGATTTCCAAAGAAAACATATGTATTTCAGATTTTAAATGTTGGATTTTATAGTAGTATAAAGAAAATATTATTATTCATTACATATTATTAAAAATTATTATGGCCGGGCATTTTTTAGTTTTCAAATTAACTTTAAACCAGAGAAAATATATAATATTTTAACTTATTTACTAACCTTTGTAACGGTTTTTCACTAAACTTATTTGTGACACTGACAATAAATGTTAAATGTCAAAATATTGGAATATTTAAAACAATTGACATGCATAGTAGATGCGATTTATTATATATAATTTTCCATATTTTTTTCGAGAATTTTTTTTTCGTGATTACAATACTTCACGGAAATACACCTTTTGACCTTCCCTGAATCGAGTCTGACTATTTTTGGAATGACGTCTGTGTGTGTGTGTGTGTGTGTGTGTCTGTGCCTGTGTGTGTGTGTGTGTGTGTGTATGCGCTCTACAGCCTACACTGTTGAAGATAAAATTATGAAACTTTAAACTTAAGATTTGTATATGCCTGGGGCGAAAACCTCCTATTTTTGAAAAGCATATTCAAACCGGAAGTGCATGTTTACTTGAGTCACTTTTTGCATATCTTCGAACGGCTGCACTTACAGTAAAAATAGTTAGAATAAAATTGAAAGATATTAATGATTTGAACAACTTTTTTTTTTGCAATTTCTGCAATATCTCCGAAAACGAATGAAAATATTTTCTTTTAAATTAAAACATTTTATATTTTAATTTATATACTATCAAATCAAAATATACTGACTACGTAAAAGAAAGTTTAGGGCCAATTCATGGCCGATGTTTTTTGTTTTCAAACCATTTTTTATATATACTCGTATATCTACATTTCATATATATATATATATATATAATATATATATATATATATATTATATATATATATATATATATATATATAATCTGACGTTAGTATCATGAAAAAAATGCACTTAACAAATCTTTTTATAGTTTCAAATAGTAAAACACGATATTAAAATATATTCATAAGTTTATTACAAAATGTTAATCTTAAAGCACCAGTCTCAAGGGTATTAAATATTTTCTTTTATTGCACTCTTAAAAAATGCACTATTGTACGTAGGTATACTTATATAAAATGCATCGTTTAAGAATCCACTAACTTCACAAGTGTTAAAATACACTATATTTATGAATAGGGTCATGGATATCAGAACAACACACATTCATTTAAACACATAAATATATATAAAAATATGTATACAGGATAGTCCATAAAACACACCAGTTACAAGTAACGTCAATAGTAAATTTTTAACTTTTAATACCAACCCTCTCACCAAAACCGTATAAAAAAGAAATATATTCATGGTTCTCGACCACTACGAGGAAACTAGATGAAAAACTTTCGAAACCCCAGAAAAACTTGCAAGAAAAATAAAAAAAGAAGCGAAACCAGCACCGGAAAAGTCGGCCCGGAAACCTGTTATGCACGTGAACGATTTGAATTCTTGTGCGTGTACTTTGACCGTTCTCGTATAGCGAATCCGATTCCGATCCTGATGCAGTCCCTGTTGACTGCGAACCTATAATAGTCTAGTGAACCGACTGAAATCGAGCGTGATTTCTCTGTGTGTGTGTGAGTCACGCATTGCGTGATGAAAATCGCACGCGTGTTTCCACTCGAACGAAAATTCAATCCGTGTTTTAGCCCCACCAGGCAAGTCAGCCCGATATTTGGAACGCGCGCCCCTGGGACTTATACAAGTTAAAAAAGTAATTGCAGTGAATTTGGGTTTTCAGATTATAAATTGGGTTGGGAATAGATTGCCGGTAAATAGGAACACACATACATACATACATACATACATACATACATACATACATACATACATACATACATACATACATACATACATACATACATACATACATACATACATACATACTCGTACAGCACATTTACGATCTGTTGATGAATACACCAATTGTCATAAATTGTAACGTCACACATCGTAAATGTATTCATTATCAACTATATATATATATATATATATATATATATATATATATATATATATATATATATATATATATATATATATATATATACATATATATATATATATATATAATATATATATATATAAATATAAACATATATATATATATATATATGTATATATATATATATATATATATATATATATATATATATATATATATATATATATATATATATATATATATGCATATATATATATATATATATATATATATATATATATATATATCTAAGTATATATTTTTATTGATTCCATATATATATATATATATATATATATATATATATATATATATATATATATATATATATATATATATATTCTCGTATTTTGACTTTTATGATTCTAGATATAAATTGAATTATCTGTTACTCTATTATGTGGGATGTTATGAATGTAGTATCAAACTTTTTAATTAAATTTAAGTAAAGTTTTTTTTTGTTATTGTTTAAAATAAAAGTTATATTTGTGTAGCAGATTTTTTTTTTTTGATTGTGTTTCGGTGGTAATTAATAAAAAAACACATAGTAATTAAAGCTAAAATATGGATGAATAGGCTCAAAACATTAATCAAACGTTTTTTTTCTTTTCTTTGATGAAATATTCAAATTATGTCTAACCTTACTTTTTAGTCGATAGTTATTTTCATATTTATGACTTAAATAAATTATGAGTCATCAGACTTTTTCAAAGAGGAAACAGATTATTCATAAAACTAAAATTATATTTAATTATACGCTGAACTGAAAGCTAAATATATACTATTATTAAGAATATGAATTAATTTAGGGAAACACAGAAATCTGCTGAAATATAATATACGAGTATACTACAGCATAACCCGCGGCGAGTATTTTACAATTTTATTTTATTTTCATACGTTCAAAGATGAATAAAGACTAAATTTAATTCTTTCGGTGACATATTTTACATTTATATACGACCAAATAAATGTTATTTTGTATAAAAAAAATTAGATTAATTTTGATTCATGACGATCCCAATTTTTGTATTAATTATCTAACGAAGCTTTTATTTATATACCTATTTTATATATATATATATATATATATATATATATATATATATATATATATATATATATATATATATATATATCTATAAAATATAAAATTGGGCGTACAAAATGAACGAAATAGATTGGTAATAATAAAAATGCAACTTACTGGGTCTGTTGCCGTGTGGACTGTAGTAGGGCGGCGCCACGCAGGCCTCCGTGGGGCTCACAGGTCCTGGCGGGTCCTCGGCGCCCGCCGTCACCAGTCCCTCGCTCCAGCAATCGCGGACCAGTGGTTGGTACTTGTTGCACTGTTTCTTCACCATATAGCAACGCGGCATCTTGTTTGCCGTGGATAATACAAGGACGAATCAATCACGCGATTAAATTAAAATCCCAAGACACTCTTCGATCAACTAGCGACCGGGGTTAATGCGTCCATGTATTTTATGAATGATGGTGATGAATCAAGTTTTAATCCGGGACTAGGAAATTAACGTGCCCGGAAAATCAGTCTTCTACACTTGAATTTTGTTTGAGTGTGTCTAGTGTATGTGTGTGTGTGTAGTATTAGTAGATAGGTACGCTTCGCGCAACAAGTAGTTCAACGGTAGCCTGTACTCTGTCTCTGTCGGATTGAGCTGCTCTGTTGCACGGTGTTATCCAACAGGTAAACAATAACTGTTTGCCAGTTAAAAATGGTATAGTTACTTTTCGAAAGCACACGACCGAAGCTTTACTACGCGTCGCACCATTTAGAGTGGCAGAGCTGCGCTTTGCATTATGTCGCATCGAATGGAAACTAACTATTGTATTAAAATACTTAACGAAAGACAATCTTGTATTGAATTTATATACGCTCGGGAATTGTATTTGTACACACACACACACACGTACGCACACACTCACTCACTCACGCACACAGTTAAATCCAGCTAGATGCACACTATATTATATGATATATAACTGTTGTTAATGATGATTTAGTAATATATGAATGTATGTGATGAGTGTAGTTAGGGGGTTGTAGTCCCTTGTAATATAGGAAGCACTGTGTTAGTGCAGCTCCATTAAAAAATTTGGAAGCCGATTTGGTCGAGTATTATGGACGGTGGGTTTTGTTGTAGGCGGCCATGCCTGGTAGTTTTCCGAATCACATTTTCACAATAGCGAACTGAACTGCACACTATGAATACGTCGGGGCACCACTTGTAACTTGCTCGTTCGCTCGCGTGGTCGCCGTCGTCCGGACGCCGAATGCACACTGTTGTTTCCCGGTTATAAGGTGTGCGCGCGTGTGTGTTTATGTGTGTGTGTGTGTGGATGATGTTTGTTTCCCGGCTACCTCAGTTGTTCAACGACGGTGATGATGATGATGATGATAAAGATGATGATAGTGATGATGCTGCTGCTGCTACTACTGTTGCTGCTTCTGCTTCTGATAATGATAATGTTGTTGTTGTTGTTGTTTGATGGTGGTGGTCGTCTTGTGCACTGGCGCTCGCCTAGTGTACGAACGCGGCGTCGCTTCTCTCCTGCGGTGGCAGCCGACGCTCTCTCGCCCACGGGCGGGGTGCCTCGCTCCGGCCAACTTGAAAACCACCCCTCCAGTGCGCGTGCGTCCCCTGGATCGCGGCGCGCTCCTCTCCGATCGATTTCCGAGCCAGCAAGTGTGTTCCACCGACACCTGTTACCGTGCCTTCTCTGTCTCTCGCCTGCCCTCTCTCTCACTCGTTTCTACCCTTGTTGTATTCCTTTCACCATCGATCCGACGAGTGTACCACATTGCCTACTCTACTCTCTCTCTCTCTCTCTCTCTCTCTTGCAACCCCGTATAATATTGGTACATACACACACACACACATTGCCTAGGAAACAACTTTGTATTGCCATCTTCTTCTTCGTCGTTATGGATACCATGTTTTCACTTTTCACACTGATCGTTTCTTTCTCATATACACCCCATGTATTATTGGCATAACTTACCCTCTTCTTCTTCTTCTTCTTTATCGTTATACATATCGAATTGTCTCTTTCTTTTCAAACTAAAAGCATATTCCTCGGATCTTTCATTTCTTCTTTTACTAATACTCCAATATTAAACTACTTATAGGCATATCCGTTGACATTATTCGTTTTTTTTTCTTCTCGTTATTATCAGAGTATTTTGTTGCTAATACGGCAGGGTAAAAAAAACTTGTAATTTTTGTTTGGTAAACAACGCTAGTTTAAGTTTAACGGCGCTATAAACGTATTTGTACGTAGTGTTCGTATAGTTTGTACATAGTACGTATAATCGGTACTAAAGAATTCAGTCGTAAAACATTATGCTATGCCTATGCATCTTCTACACATGTTATTAACCCTTGTTTGCATTCCAAAAATAAGCGAATGTGATTTGTAAATATAGCTACGCTAGTAGATGCATTTCATTTTAAAGTAAATTGTATTATTGCTTAGTGTATCCGATATCCGTTTGATCATCATCATCATCAACATCGCTGTGCTCTGTGCTGTAGGGAACGGTTGTCGGTCGACGGCGCGGCGCAGCCAGCCAACAAGCAGCGTGCTCCTCGCGTATGTGATTAGTTTGATTGATGCCTGCACTAAAAAGACGAACACGCGAACTGCAGCTGAAATAACCTTTCACGTGAATAAGAACGCCACCCGTTCCACACACACACACACATATATACAAATAAAACAGCCAGTACTCTAAAAAAATCATTATTTATGAAAATATTAATTATAAATAGTTAATTGCGAATATTTTTGATAAAATTACGATAGAAATGCATTATTTTGTTTTCTTAAAAATAGAAAAATCTCAAAATTATTGTACGTCTGTGAATGTTGTTTGAGCTTTTCTATGTATAAGTACTACCTAATAGTAAAATAATATATTTATTTATTTGCATGATTATAAAAAAGGTGATTTGTTACGTGTAGCAAAGTAATGTTTAGTGCTGAAATAAAAGTAAAATACCTTATTTATGTGTACGTACATACATACATACGTATATTATGTGCATCACGTAAGTAATGCATGTGAACGCGGTGCACTTGAATGGAAAAGTCGAAAGAAAATTATAGTCGCGAACGGCACGGATTCCGATGACCAAGCGAAGCCACTTTAGTTCTATTGATTTTCATGTTTTTCCAAGACATTTCCCACCACGCTGAACTGATTTCCAATAAAAACATCCAATATACCTACTAGCGGCCTGGACAAATACATTTGTGCGTATGTATGTATGTATGTACACACATACATACATCTCTACACTTGGACGATTCCATGGAAATCGGACACTGATGGCTAAAACACAACATCTTATTCTACTAACTAACAATATATGTATGTATGTACATACCTATTAGGTACACTAAATGTGCTTTATGGATACCATCACCTACACTTTTTAAACTAAAAATAAAAGATATTTCAATCGAGTACTGAAACTGAACGTAATCTTTTTATTATTTCTATTTTAATAATATTTTTGTTAATAGGTACATGCGAAATACCAATTTAAAACTACTGACTTATAAATTATAGTTTAAAAAAAAAATATATATTATATGATAAAATCATTTGAGAAAACTTTGAAAACATGCAATTACTTTATTAATGTTTTATTCTGCTGTAAATATATTTAATGTGTAAACATTCGCAATGTAAAACTAGTTAAAATTTCCAATACCATTATGATTGTTCTATAGAGAGAGACAGAGAGAGAGAGAGAGAGGCTAAGAAAGACCTTTACAGTTCGTATTTTTACGAGGTTATTATTTAATTTTATTTCTGTGTGCTGTAAATATGAAATATGATACGCTTGGGGCTTTTAACATTAAAAGTGGCAAGTTTTTATTACTCTAATGACTGTAATGAAACTAACTATTGGATCGCTTCGCTATTCTTATAAAGTTAATTTTCTTTAGCTATATTATTATCACAATATAGATAACTTTACAGAAATATATTTAATCTCTCGCCATAGCACACTTTCTTTTTGGGTGTAAGTTTCAAAACTTTATTTGTGTCAGTATAATTATTACTTACAAGAAATACTTTAAGGTTTTTTGCTTTGAAAACAGTTGGAAGATATAATAATAAGTTCTATATAGCCACAGTTTTTTTTTTGCTTCAAACTATTGTATTAAACTTTGATAGTTGCATATACATACATACATACATATGCACATTGTGTCTATATCTATATAGATCCATAATAGTGACTATTTCTACAAACAACAAAGCAATATATATATATATATATCTATATATATATATATATATATATATATATATATGTATACTGCGCAGTAAAAATTGTCAGAAGCTATCAACGGTCACAAAGTTATAACGATAACGAAAAAAAAAACTTACTGATGTCGAAATACAGGCACCAGATATATATGTACTTGGTCGGAGGAGACAAAACCAACAAGGATAAAACAAATATAGAACAGTCGTATTGAAACAACAGCTTAATATTTGGCCTATATCCAAAATGACACACTTACAGGCAAATAGAAACACACACACATAGAGAGAGAGAAAGTAATACAGTATTTCTAACATTTAAAAAGAAAAGGAGCCATGGATAACAGGATAGTTTAATATTAAAAAATACATATACACATAAAACACAAGAGTAGTTTATTTACATATAGAATTGGGCCAGAATATTGTAAATACATATACATACAACGAGTTTTAGTAGGCAGAAAAAAAAACAACAACAACATAGTTTTCATATTTTTTGGTGGAGTTGCCACGATCAAGTAGCCTTGCCCTGATTGTTGATACATCCGCATAGGATTTCATCTGTCTTATGTATTTTCTCTCTCTCTCTCTCTCATCTGTCAGATATAGTATAAACACTTTCATTTAAGATTAATTATATTAAATGTAGGTATGTAGTATATTTTCATCAACGACTGTGAACGTTATTTTATTTGTACAAATATTAAAAATAACTGCTAGATTATTCGTAAAATATGATATTTATTTACAGTTTATTTACATAAAGGGATAAATTAGATTTAAAATAAGGTAGATTCGTATTATCACCATTGCGCGTTGATTAATTAATTAAATTTGGTTCCAATGGTGTCTGTTAATTTAGGGGTCATCCATTCCAGCAATTGGTCTAACGTTTAACCTTTCCCTATATTATACTGGTATGTACCTTTTGTTCCTCTGACTCCTCTCCTCCCCAATCACCCAAAATAGGACACAAATACAATCTAACCTCTACTCCCCCCCCCCCTCAACACCACTCTTCAACCTTAATACATTCTTATCGATTCGGTTTTAACTTACACAAAACCCATTCCATAGTGTCTATAAACAACTTCACCCCAATTAATATTTAAATAAAAATTAAACGAATATAATATGTGTCATCTTATAATTTATTGATGAAAATGTAATAAACGCTTTCGAACAGATATTATTAACAGCTTTTCAACTGCATTAGTACAAAGATTTCAACAAAATACTTCGTCATGGATGAAATATTGAATAATCAAATCATTTCAATATTTTACTCGCAAAACTAAATGGTCCACAGTGCAACTTATGTAAATGATGCAACAAAACAGCACATTTGCATATGTACATACATACATACACACAGACACAGAGTATTATAATCTCACATAGTAGAAATATATGTGTGTAGTGTAGACCACACACTGTCGTACGGTGTACGATGTATATGTGAAATTCACAAAAGATCCACCGTCAGACAATGGGTATGAAGATAGCTGCAGGTAACTCGATATAATCTAACACAACCGGGTCTCCTGGGTACCTTTACCTCTACCAGAGAGAAAGAGAGAGAGAGAGTGCAACCAATGTCCAGAGATTCATGGTTAGGTACACCCATAACTTTGATCTAGTCACATTGTTTCAGAATGTTTCTATTTAGAAATTAATGCTACACATACATATATACTTATACTTTTGACCATAGTTTGCTAGAATTAAATGAATTTTCGTACTAACGAATTCTTTTTTAACCCCACGCGTACGTTTCACGAACGCCCATGATGACCGTGTATGTCCGATAACTGCGAGTGATTTAGCATGGACTGTAATTTACATGTTAATCTGCATCACATTTTCGGGGGCGCTTACCACCCCCTCGGTGCCCTCCCACACAATACTCGTGCTACGACTGTGTACTTGTAACCGGTACTACAGGGTTGGCGCAAGGGGTTCATATCCTTAGTCCTTCTACCGAGGCCAGCTGCTTGGTATAAACTTTTAGGATAGTTTAAATGTATAAAATTTAAATACACACACACAAACATGACTCACGCACGTATGCAAACGATCACACACACACACATATATAAATAGTTTAACATAAGCATATATAACATATACATTCATAAACTGAAAATGCTAATTTCATTTTTATTGTATGGCTACGACACGAACTTTGTGTAATAAGCGTAAGTCACGTGATTCTTGTTTCGTTCATTTTACAACTTTTAGGCTTATACTGTACCTATATATGCATATAAATTTTTTCTTATTTTTTGGGTGGGTCCAACAAGCAACAGTCGAAATCAATGCTAATATTAAAACTAAATTAAATATCGTTCAAACCTTTTTTTTTTTTTGTCATATTCTGTTTCCACGATTCATAATAAAAAATAAAACGATTATGACGCCCTACATAATAAGTATATGCATTGATTAGTTGACGAAAAATGACTAATTCATAATATTCCACCGATACCATCACACGATGTAATGATTGAGTAAACTTTAATCTAGTTTCCATCAGAATATTTGTGCATATTTGCACGGTAAATTAACAATAACAACAATAAGAACTCGACCTCATGGCATGCGTTCCTAATTATACAAATAACAAAAAAAGAAAAACAGAGCAAACGCAGCGTCCCAGCTTGGTGCGCGCGTAATTAACATAATTCATAAATACATTTTTTATAAAGTTGTACCTTGTTCTCATTTCCCTATTAATATTTTATACACTTGCGTCCAAAAGAATTGTACGTGCAACGCCACTAAACAGCAGTTTGTTTTATTTTAGAGGCGCTACGTGTTTTTTGTTTAAAATATATTATTCAAAAGATTTTATTTAGCAGTTAAACATAACAGTTTTGTAATTAATCGTATAAATAAGTAAATAACATCCTGTTATAATAATGTTTTTATGCATGCGAATATATGTTTATATTTATCGAACAATAATTTGATGTGCTAGTGTCCTTATATATAGTTAATCGCTCGTATAGTGAACAAGGTTACGTTTGAAAATAATAATGGTGATAATAATTTATACTTCACACAACGTTAACGCGTTCCTTGTTATCTTAATCTTAATTAAATGAATCTAATTAAGTGCCAGTTTTATTTTTATGAATATATTTCTACCGCCACTCCACTGACTCCATGCCGTTTACACTCGTTCTAATCTAAAAGATTAAACGCGATTTTTATGTTACTAACTACCATAATATACATAGATATATTACCTACATTCATTTATTATTGTTTGCACACGGATATGTATTTTATTATCGAAAAATCCAGTTATTATTTCATATTTTATTTAAAATTGAAAATCGCACTAAATGTTTAAACATTAATAACATTTATAGTTGAGTAATGTTTGCGAACATGATGACGAAAGATGCTTTTGACTAAATAACGTTTTAAGAAAATTGTCTCTTGGTAAAATATCAACAGGCGACAACTGTAGCTCGTATAGATTCGTGTCACAATCCAAACTGTTTCACATTCACATCAGCGACGTTTAGCTTGTTTAGATTATCTCGAAAAAGGTACATACACACATACAGCAGACAATGTTTCGTTGTATAAGATAGACAGACAGACAGACAGACAGATAGACAGACAGATAGATAGACAGACGGTCTAGCTGTACTGTAGTGGGCAGACGCAATGTCTAGTGGGAAATTAAAATGAAATATGACTTGAGTTATATATCGTACACTCAATGTATATAAATATGACTGCCTGTGTATGTGATGGGATTTGGCTACTGTCAAAACCCTCAAGACCGCACCTTAGCCCTTCAAAAGTCAGAAATGTTACGTTGAAGAAGATTATTATTGTTATTGCGATGCGTCATATTTACTCCGGTCATATTATAGCTATTATTATTATTATTGTTTGTACATTAACAAATCATCATTTATGCAATGCCACATGGAAATAAAAGATAATGGATCCTATTTGGTTAATCATCCTAATATTATTACTTATTTATGATTTAATTTAATAAAAACACTGATACTATCTAAATCATTGGGTACGGTCCTGTTTGGTACATTTACACGTTGGCAACCCTGACTTGGAGTACAAGCATACTCTATTCTTGCAAGAAGCAGAGAAAATTTGTCTTATTAAGGAAATGACTGAGTATAGTAGTTTGGGCAGGGAACCTCATATATTACAGAGCCCCTAACCCCTCCTCGTCCTCCTCTCACCCACCCATACTGCTCTCCTATATGTATGTATGTGTGTATGTATGTATATACGCTATTAGCAAAAGATGAAGAGGGGTGAGGTGCAACACAAACGAGGGGTATGCATCACCCAACATCAGCAAAAAGGGGATCAATATACATTCGATGTTTTTTGATGGATGATGACGTATATAATGATAGACTTCAGGGGCGCCCGTCACGTACGGGGGTGGCTCGGTTGTGTGTAAGACCGACCCTTACTTATGCTTCTCGCTGAGGTTAACCAGGGCGGGGTTAAGACCTCTTTTATAAATAACCAGTGAAGCTCAAACGTATTTCCAATATACTGCATAATATCTATATTGAATAATCATTTTTCATTTCTAAGGTTCATATTGAATTGCGATAAGATTGCCAAATATTTTAATACTACGCTGTATTATTATTATTATTATTACCATCGACTATTATGTGAAACTGGTTAAAATTACTTTCTATTCATTAAATTCTCAACCACAATACTTCATTTTTTTATTATGTATATAAACAAGAAAAATTGCTCTAATTAGTCAACATATTAGAGAAAATTACATTTTATGTACACTATAAAAAAAAATTGTTTCTAAATAAATAAATATCATCCTTCGTCACAGACATGCAACTACTCGTACTATTCATTTTAATTTAAACAGTCTTCCACATCCAACATTCACTAAATAAGGTATTAAGAAATGATCCATAAACATATAGTTTGAGTGTTGCTGTGTTATTCGTTGATCGTGCTGGTTAATTTGTCGATAAAAAAAAAGCCAAAGACTTGTTGTTATAGAAATGCTAATTTTATTGACTTTGTGTGTATATACGTACATATATTTGTATAGGTTATCGGTAATAAAAAAAAAACAAAAAAAAAAAACGTTACCTTGTATAAAGAATTGAGGGTTGACCTGTGTGACAGTAAAAAGCAACCATCGATTGTTTTTACCGCGCAATTATATTGTCGATATACAACCTACACCATATTATTTATATCGTCATAATATTCACCATTTACACTTTATTTATATTTGTAACATTCAATTTTACTTCACTTATCTAGTTATCAAATGAAAATAAATTTTACATTTACGCTCGAAAAATACTTCATTTTATTATACTACCTTTAAGTTTAATTAAGGGTTAAATTAAATCGATAGTTGATTCAAGTTAACTCAGGAATCAATGGATATATCACGTTTGTAATCTATCTGTATTCAATGTTGAAAATTGTTTCATTGAAAATTTGATACAATTTAACTAATTATTTGTCAAGATGCAAATGGATGTAAAGGGTTTTATGTTACCCTATTTGATAGGATAGCCATGTGTGTATGTATGTAACTGAAGATATATCACTTTTTTACTCTAAATTGCTGATAGATTTTATTTGAAAGATTTAAATTAGTAAGCAATGTCCGTAGTTCAAAGTTTCATTGAAATGAAAATGATCGTTCCACGTTTTTTTTGAAAATACTTTTCATAAATATATAAAGTGTTATTTTGCTTCTTCTACTACATACATACATACCTATGTGGTATATATACCTATAGAAGAAAAACATTTTAGAAAAGTGCGTCGGGGGGAAACAGAAAAATATTCGAAGCTGTTGAATTCTACAATTACTGCTATTCATAAAGAAGAGTGTTTGAACTTTTTATATGACTGTAAAAGTTTATATGGCTATGGTAGCAACAGTACTAGTGCTAGTGTTAGTCTATGTATAATAATAATAATAATAATAATAGGTACATACATACATACATATACTCTAAAGCCACAGAGAACAACGATTCAACTTTTACTGGTTTACTCGTCTTATTCTATCAACTGCATTGATAATGTTTTTCAATTTACACTATTCTATACCATTGGCGTTCATTTCACATCAAAAGAAATTCTTTTTCCTGTTTGTTTTAAATTTACTGCACTACACAACTTATTGTTTAAGGCATTTTAATCTTTTTTTAAATTTCTTATATCTATATACAATGCGATTCTAAACAAGTCTATAGTTCTGTAAAGAAAATCTGTATCTAAATATTTTAAGGGTTTAAACTATTTTAAATTAAACAACAATTTATTAAATGGTATCAATCTTAAATTTTGATTAACACCATAAACTAAATTAAAAAATCTATTCTAATACAGAATTACCTATAGATTTGTTAAAAGTTTACAGATTCATATTACAGAATTACAATAAAGCACACATACACACAATACAAATTTTTGCATTCAATTATACAAGATTTAAGCAATTTTATTAAAATTCTACTAAGTATAAATGTTCATATGCGAATTGATATGTTTGTGTTTTCTCCATTGTCATCGGAAGGACAAAGCATCTTTTCTAATGGGTTATTTAAGAAAAGAACCCCACCCCAACGTACGTCCATGTTTTCTTGTACCAGTTTCATATCTGCTCTTCTCCCTTCTATTCCCTTTGCCCTAGTATTTTCCGTTTCCTGCAAATATATACGTGGTTCGAATAAAACTTCTCATCCATTCAACAGCGGGATGTTAGATTTTTTTTAACCGCGCCTTCAGTAAAATGTCTTTCACACACACTTATGTGTGAATGTATGTATACACCTGCTCACACTCAGTACGCAAGCGTGAACCATGATGGCTGTTGCTTCTTCTTCTTCTTCCTCTTCCTCCTCCTCCTACTCCTCCACAAGTATAGCGAAGCTTTAATTAGGAACAAACCAGAACACACGTTGCTTTTATTTTCTTTCATATAGAATAAAGCTTTTTAATTCAAACCACTTTTAGTTTGAATAGAAAGAATTTACAAATCTAACGTCAAGGGACGCGTAAGTTCATCTTTCTCATTGTTATTTTAAATTAACTCTAACTAAATACGCTTTTCTATGCTAATTACGATTTTTTATTTCTAAAATAAGATTTTGTGATCTATGATTTTATATCAAATTACTGTTAATGAAAACTTATTAAATAAAAAAAAAAAAATGTTGATCTGTAATAGTTAAATATTACAGATCAAGATAAATAAGTGAGAGGTGGGATCAAATTTGAAAACAAAAATACATTTATCAGTTTTTGATGGGATTTCCGTGAATTCACCGCCGACTATCTGGCTTATTTCATATTGTATATCCTCATCAAACAATCATTACTTTTTTAGGTTATGAAAAACCACTTTATTTTACATTTGTGCCCTATACACCCAAGTCGATGATGAAAATTGATTTATTACCACACTGTGTTATGTTACGTTACGTTACGTTATATATATATATATGCGTCTATGTATGTATGTATGTGTGTGTGATCCCAACATACATATACATACATACATAATCTCTAAATTTTGGTAATTTATTTTCTTTTTTGCTTGATTTGCAATTCATTGCTTTACGTTTTTATCCGAATAAAAAATATACCTACTAATCTATAAGTAGACTCGTTAATGTAAATATAGTCAAGTTATTTTTAAATAAATGTTTTAATACAATAATTATTATAGTTATTAAATAAAAATGATAAAATACTTTTTAAAATGTTGTTATTAATTAAACAAATAAACATTAGTGAAAAGCTGCTTTCTCCACCACTGGTGTGCTAACAAAAACAAAAGCTCATCGTAACAAATCGTCGTAGCTCGTGGCTAGTAAGGAAAGGGGGACGCGAAAACACAGAGTCCGTTTCGACTCCGCTTATCACAAATCATAATAATTGTTATTCTCGTTTCGTACAAAATATCGCACGGTGGCGGCGGTGGTGATGGTGGTGCGTTTAGCTGCAGGACACACACACACACACAATGGTATTATTACAAGGACACTCTGTGCACAGGAGGTAGGATTGGATAGTATAGATAGTGTACCGACGAGCGACCGAGAAGGGATTTATTTTATCGGCCGGGCTTCGATCAGGGTTCAGCATGAACCGAACCTTCTACACTTTCCTAGCTAGCGTCGCGTCGGAGCGCTGCACTGATAAACGTTATCTTAGTTGCTGTGTGCTTCGGTTTTCGTCGTCGTCACTTTCGCATCGGTGTCTCTTTCTTTCTGTTATTCACTCGCACTCTTTTCACTGATTGCCTCTGAAAAACTTGTTGTTGCGAATTTTTACTTTCTTTTACGAAGTATATAAGTATTGTAATCACGAAAAAAAAAATTCTCGAAATTTTAACGGAAATACACTTTTTGACCTTCCCTGAATCAAGACTGACTATTTTTGGAATGACGTCTGTGTGTGTGTGTGTCTGTATGTGTGTGCGTGTTTATGCGCGCTACAGCCTACACTGTTGAAGATAAAATTATGAAACTTTAAACTTAGGATTTGTATATGCCTGGGAAGAAAACCTCCTATTTTTGAAAAGCATATTCAAACCGGAAGTGCCTGTATACTTCAGACACTTTTTGCATATCTCCGAAAACGGCTGCACTTACAGTAAAAATAGTTAGAATAAAATTGAAAGATATTAATGATTTGAACAACTTTTGTTTGAAACATTTCTTCAAAAAGTGTACCAGTTACGAGAAAATTGCTATTATCTTATTTATATTGTCATAGTTACATAGGTATGGAAAATTATATATAATAAATCGCATCTACTATGCATATCAATTGTTTTAAATATTCAAATATTTTGACATTTAACATTTATTGTCAGTGTCACAAATAAGTTTAGTGAAAAAAACGTTACAAAGATTAATAAATAATTTAAAATATTATATGAAAATATTTTGTAAGGTTTAAAGTTAATTTGAAAACTAAAAAATGTCCGGCCATAATAATTTTTAATAATATGTAATGAATAATTATATTTTCTTTATACTACTATAAAATGCAACATTTAAAATCTAAAATACATATGTTTTCTTTGGAAATCTGACAATAAACTAACTTTACAATTTTATTGGACAATGAATGAAAATATTTTCTTGAAATTTAAACATTTTATATTTTAATTTATATACTATCAAATCTAAATATACTCACTACGTAAAATAAGTTTAGGGCCAACACATGGCCGATGTTTTTTTTTTTCAATATTCACAGTTTTAATGGTCTTTAAACTATAAATTCTAATAATTGCAGCTTCAGTAACAAACAAACTTATATGGTTAGTAGTAAAATAAAAGCATTACACATGAATGCTATGTATGTATATATACTGTACTGTAAGTAAGTGGTAGTTATAAAATTTAAAATAAAGAATCAAGAAAGTATGTAAACTGATTTGAATGTGCATCAGGTGTGGACAATGTGAATAGATATAGATATGTATCTATGTATGTAGGTGGAAATGGAGATGTTTGTATGGAGCAGTAGTTGTAATAGTAGCATTTTAGTACGATTGCATTCCGTTGTATAGTATGGTATGGTATGGTTGTAAAAGCTATGCACATGCATATACGTATGTACATACATATGTATGTATGTAGGAAAAATTGTGGCAGTTCTATCGCAGTTATTTCACCTCTGTGTTACCATTATTTCTTGGTTTTTATTACTTTTTCTCCCTATAATATCTGTCGCTACGTATTCCGTTTAGATTTCCATTGCATTTATTCTTCCTTTCACATTATTTTCATTTTATATCTGTTTTGTTCTGATACATTTATGTTTTGAATTATTTCGAAATGTATTTCGAGCAAATTACTTGGCCATCATATACATACATACATATGTGCCTTCGCCAAAAACAGTCATAACTTTTATGTGTGAATTAAGAAAAAGAAACAGAATAATATATATATATATATATATATATATATATATATATATATATATATATATTATATATATATATATATGTGTGTCTATAGGTAGTCCAAGAAGAAAAAAAGAAAAAGTCTCAAGGCCAGTGGTAGTGCATCAGAAGATGGACGGGAGCTTCTTATAACGGTCACGGGTGCCATTTTTCATCGGTCCGTTTGACAGGCTGTCGGACACTGGTTGATGGATTTCCAATCACCTAAGATTCACAGTTTGCCACACATACATACACATGCACAACGTCTTCTCTCAGTAATGACAGTATTATGGGGCGCTAGCACGCCTTCACTTAGCGCTTTGACAATCTTTCTTACTTGTTCTTTTTCAGCGTGTCTCTTTTTAGATAGTTTTTCCACGCCGCTGCGCTGCACTGCGCTGCGTTGCGCTGCTCCCAGTGCTTTTTGTAATTTACATTTTGTTTTAGTTCCAAGAAGGGAAAGAAGTCGGTTGACGCCTTGCGACTTTAATGTTTTTGCAGCGGTGAGCTGATTTTATCTTGGTTCACATTTTCTGTCAGCTTTTGTCACTTTTCTTATAGTTTAACCAAACGTATTGTTCTTCGTATGAGAAGAATTAGAACTTTTCAAACGTCCACAGCTATATCTACCTACTGTGGTTTTCACAACCACTATTGTCAAATTTACGAATAAAAAATAAATAAAATCCTATTGTTTTTCTATTTCAAAAACAACAAACTTATCAAATTTACTGACTGATTGATTTAATTTATGACGTAAGATCGCTACCGTGGGTTACATATACCTAGGCGTAAACCACGAAAATATGTTTTACATAGTACCAGGGAAAACTATTTCCATAAAGTTAAATAATGTTTAGTTTAAAAACTGTATCGTGTTATTATTTTCAAAAGTAAGCACTAGAGGCATAGGCTAAATTTTATTTTTCTACAGTTATATAGGTAGTAGAAATAAAAATATACCTAATAAAGTAATACCCAACATAAATATTTATTAAAAAATAAAAAAATGGATATAATTAATTGTAAAAGTTTCTCAAACAGAAAAACAAACAAATATACCTAAGCAAGTATTACATAGTACCTACACAGCAACAGCTCATGTCGGATTGCATGTCGACTGTCGTCTAATACTAGTACCTACCACGACCACTACCACGACAACGGCGCTGCTCGCAATGTACAGTTATTATTTATGTGACGGTGCAACGCTCACAGGTTAAACGTTAGATTTGACGTTCATTTTAGATAAATTGTTCAGATAAGTAGCAGAGCATGCACCCCCACCCTTATTCACGCTAGCCGTAAGGGCGTTGGGGGGGAGGGGGAGGAGAACGACGGGGAATTGTGATTGATGTGTCAGCTAATTACAAGTAATTAGCATGCGGCAATTAGCAAAGATGTATTTATTATATATTTTCATGTGACTCTCGGTCACACCGACACGACAATTGTTTTGTCACAACAACACAAACATTTACACGTCATTTAAAATAATTGGAATTAATTTACAGCGGCAACCAAGATTTTTACTTGGCAATGTTATTCATCATTGATGAGGATTATTCATTATTTTAATCAATATTTTATTGCTATTTATTTAGGGCTTATTAGAATTGTGATGCAACTTATTTATTATTCCTATTTTTTTTTTACAATTTCACCCACACGTATTCCACTTCTTGTTTCTCTTGGATACACCACAAATACTTCTCAAACATTTCCACAACCAGTCACACGCTTTTTATGCTTGGTTTGCCAAACCCAACATTCACTCCCATACAAGAACGATGGCACAAGTATTAGGGATACGCATAACTTTGCATCCTTTGAAATGCAAACATTCCTAACGCCCCTAAAACTTTACTACCAGTAGACACTCTTCTCGCAATCATTTGCTAGAGAATAAATAACTTAAACAAATAAACTCTTCAACTACAAAAATATTTTAGCAACAATTAGTTGCCGCGACAGACTTCAACATATTGAAATACTTATAGAAAAGATGTATAGTTAAATTGCAAGTGTTTCTAAAGATGTGCCTAGATACCTACTAGTAGGTACCTAAATGATATAAAAACATCGGCCATGTATTGGCGCTAAACTTTCTTTTACGTAGTCAGTATATTTTGATTTGATAGTATATAAATTAAAATATAAAATGTTTAAATTTAAAAGAAAATATTTTCATTCATTATGCCCAGTAAAATTGTGGTAAAATTAGATTATTGACAGATTTCTAAAAAAACATGTATTTTAGATTTAAAATGTTCGATTCTATAGTAATATACAGAAAATATAATTATTCATTACACATTATTAAAAATTATAATGGCCGGACATTTTTTAGTTTTCAAATGAACTTTAAACCTTACAAAATATTTTCATATAATATTTTAAATTATTTACTAACTTTTGTAACGTTTTTTCACTAAACTTAATTGTGACACTGACAATAAATGTTAAATGTCAAAATATTTGAATATTTAAAACAAATAACATGCATAGTAGGTGCGATTTTATTATATATAATTTCCCATACCTACGTAACTATGGCAACATCAATAACATAAGATCTTGTAACTGGTACTTTTTGAAGAAATGTTTCAAACAAAAGTTGTGCAGAATACTAATATCTTTGAATGTTAATGTAACTATATTTATTGTAAGTACAGCCGTTTCGGAGATATTGCAGAAATTGCAAAAAATGACTCAAGTAAACATGCACTTCCGGTTTGAATATGCTTTTCAAAAATAGTAGGTTTTTGCTCCAGGCATATACAAATCTTAAGTTTAAAGTTTCATAATTTTAACTTCAACAGTGTAGGCTGTAGAGCGCATACAACACACACACACACAGAAACACACATACACAGACGTCATTCCAAAAATAGTCAGACTCGATTCAGGGAAGGTCAAAAGGTGTATTTCCGTTAAAATTTCGAGAATTTTTTTTTTTCGTGATTACAATACTTACTTATTACTTCGTAAAAGAAAGTAAAACATTCATTGTGTTTTATGAAGTTGTGAATAATGTGCCATCATGATACAGTTTGGTTCTTTTGTAGGTAAATATTTCATGTTGAACGTGTGTCACTTTATGTTTTAATCTCATCACGTTCGCTGTTGATGCGCGTGCGCACACAACGTGGCGCACGTAACGTACACGGCCGTGTTTTAATTTAAAAATTTCCTCGCAACCAAGAAGCGGGTTGTGGAAACTTTCTACATTAAAGTTTGAGAAGTTTTTAAATACTTTTATACTTACACATAACTCTTACAAAGTATTTAAGTCGCTGCGCCGCGCCGCGCCGGTTGCAGGTTGCACACGTGCATATATGTGTGGATGGGTGTGTGTGTTGTTCTTTGTCTATTACACATGATGTTATTATACATTGGTCTCAGTCACTCTTTGGGTTGTACTATATAACTTTGAGGCTATATGAGTAAGTTAATGAATGATGTTAATAACACTTGTTTAAGTGAACTGGCGCCGTCGTTGCTTTTTGTTGTTGTTTTAAAACGAAACTTAATTTTAAAAACAGACACATAACTTTCAATATGAAACATATTTCACGACGATAAACTAGCTTATTTTATTATCTAAATATTGAAATAGTCTTTTTAACATTATTGTTCATTTGTGAATGTTTTGATGGAGGTAAAAATAAGTCAGAAAAGCAAAAATAAATCTGCGGTTAATATTTTCATAGGTAGTAGGTACCCATGACAAACCATTTGTCTTTATTTTTATTCCATTGAAATTCTGTATCCTAGAGTCAGTATTAGGTATCATAAAATTCATATATGTATGTATGTATGTATGTATTTATGAATCGTATAGCAGCCGAAACGCTGCTGTGTGATATTTTATTAGAATAATTTCGTTATTTATGAGTGTGGTGGTTATTTTTCACGATATTTGCATGTTCCTGGCATTTATCAATGGATAATATGTATAAATCTGAAATATACCCCGTGTCGTCACACCGGAATTTATTTCCGCGATATATTTTAATATTTTATTTTAAATCGCGTTCTGCTTCTGACCGTTCATTCGACAATGACAAATTCATCACTTTTCCATAGAAAATAAAGCCCTACTAGAAAACGAGACCAAATAAAACAACAGACAATCATGATAGGTTACCTAACCACGCCGTGCCACATCTCGCATAGCGACGACGATTCTTTATCGCCCGCATTTTATAATATTATTTATAGGTATTCTACTACTATTTTATTACACATTATTCAAAGATTTTTAAATTAAAATAACCACTACATATGTATTTTATCACTGTCGTTTACTTTTATTCAAACAAAATACAAAGTCAAATTTGAAACGTATAAGAAAGTCCAGTAGTAGATACTGCAGATGTTTTAAATGATTTTGTTAATTTATTATAGTGTACACTGTACACAATATATGTTAAGGTAATTGATTTTTTTCTTGATATGATACCAATATAGAGAGATTGTGTCCATTTGTTATTATATCAATGGTTTTACCATCTCTTCATGTTATCTGTAACAGGTATATACGCAATTTATCCCCACCACCAAAGCTCTGTAAATTCTGCACCATTCGCTGTCTTTTTCACACGTAGCTTGTATCTCTCTTTCTTTCTCTCTTTGTGGATGAGAGACTAGTGTAGTTAGTGTCCCTCTCTTCAACAAGTCATAATTCGCACCCCGGCCGTCATGTACAATTTGGTGGAGTTACTCAGCGCTCGTAAATTAGCCCAAATGCGAATAAATCAGTTTTGTTTTCTGGTTTTTCTCTCCCATTCGCTCTCCCTTCTACTCCCCCTTGTTATTGTTATTCATTATGTTGTATAAAGCACACTTTGCGGCAGTATTTTGCATGATTGTAATAAACAACGTCATTTTATATCTATACCTATATTTATATATGTTTGATAGCAATGCTACCAATTTTTAAAATCGATAACACAAAGCGTATTTGGTATTTTATTCAGTATATATATATATATATATATATATATTATATATATATATATATATATATATATATATATATATATATATCAAGTTACAAGTAGAATTGGGTATGCTAGTTCCGATTTTGTTTTCGTTTGCAGTTGTAATGCGTCAAGGTCGCGGGTCATGGGACGCCCAGTTTAGCGCTGAAGGAAACAGTCGTAAATCTTGTGGGAAATCGAGAGACGGTAGCCGCACCTCCACCAAAACACAGTCACCGCATGCAGATAACGAGTGGGACGACTGCCGCCACGTATCGCCACGTGGCGCCGCGTACGTTTGAGGCATAACAAAATATACGCCTCGCCCGCAACTTGCATAGGTACTTTCTTTCTTTTTTGCGATGCACGGGAGGAGGAGGACGAGCAGGAATTGCCAGCTTAATACGTGCTTGACAAATTACCAAATAATACCGATACTCTTTTTCCGATTTTTCTTAAATATATTTCGTGTTACTAAAAATAGTACCTGCAACTCACTCCATTTATAGTGATATCTATGGTGGCAGGCAGCTTATAGTAGGTACGGCAGAAGTATAATTGATAGTCACAGCTTGCTGTGTGATGTTTATCGTATATATTTCTCTGTCCGATTGCGCGGACTTCAAGTCCAGCCTGTTTCATGTAATCTGTACGAATTTCCTCTGCCTCTTTCCTCACTACAGTCGACCAATCCTCTTAATGATAGATGTCTATCCAACGCTCCAATTCCCCCCCCCCCCTCACCCCTCACCCCTCACCATATTCCCCATTAGTCGAACATATCTGTATAAATGTGGGGAAAAGTATGAAATATCATTTTACCGTAACTGTTGAATCTCGTGATGCACGGAAATGGTTATTGAATTTTTACTTTCAGCATTTCATTGTGATTAATTTCTTTCAACGATTCCAGCTTCTTTTTTATTCAACGGAATTATTAATTTTATAGAAAACAAAGTTTAGTTTCTATCCACTTTAAAGTTTAAGAAACAGAATCTTAGTCTAGGTTTCTCATTTGTTTCGGGCCCCATTTTGAAATGGTTGAGTCAATAAAAATATTTTCGTCAGTTAACAAAGAATCTCTCATGAAATTGATTCGCAGTGTGCCGTGGTAACATATGCAAAAATAATACGTAGCCCTAAAAAAATTTCCATAACACGTAAATGAAAGCTGGCCAACGTTCATGTGAAAAACAACCTGTATTATTCGCAGTCAAGTGACCACTAGTTAATGTGCTAGCTACAGCCCTACAAGCGCCGACACTGGATCAGAAAATAGTTTTAATGGTGCCGTGAGCCACAAAAAAAATACTGCGCTATGATATATGATACTGCAACTTAATTTTTCTATGATATATACTTTTTTTACCGGCAATTTTTGTTATGTTTTTATTTAGCATAATTTTTTTTTTTTTTTGGAAACTGACATATAAAATATTGTTGTTCAACATTTTCGTGTTTAATTTGGTTTTGATGTAGTTTTAATTTTCATCAAATTATGATTAATGGAGAATATTTTAAATAATTGTATAAACACATTTTTTACCTATACATGACCTAATAATTAATTATTGTTACAACCTATAGATATTTTATTCTAAATATTTACATACATACATAACTGCATGCCTATTCCCATTAAATGGGGTGGCAGAAAACTTTTTTACATCCATTCAAATATTTTAAAATGACTAAATCACTGAAATGTAGGTCATATTTTAAGAGCCCGACCCTGGATAATAAAAAGTAGCCAAATGCATATCATATTTTAAATCCTCTTAGTATGTATCAACATTTGAGAGCTTTAAAATGTAATAAGGTGAAATTAAGTTATGGGGTTACTTCTACTTTGAAAAGTGCACTTCTACTTTTAGCTCGAGGCAGGTTAGTTCAAGGTCTTGGGTGTTTTATTTGACCCAATTCGATGTGGAATTAGTTGAGAAGGAACGATGTACCAATAATGGAGTTCCAGTAATTTTTTTTATAGTGAAAGGGGCTCCTGTCGACGTGGGGTCGACCTTGACGTGGTGACAAGGCTTACACACCGAAAAGTGTAAACTAATAGACTCCACACATTTTTATTTTTGTACCTATATGAAGTAATATTGTAAAAAATGTCGCAAATTTAGAATATTCAAATAATAGGTAGTAATAAAATATGGTAAACATTGCTAAATTCGTTAATACTTAATATATATTTTTTACACAAATTAAAAGTTGAATTTTATTTTTTTTTTTTATTAATCCAAGTTGAGAGATTTAGAGACGGGGCGGCACACAAAATGTTATTTTTTAACTTGGAAATCGAGCTTAATATTGACAAAATCATGTAGCAACTTCAAACAAGTTGCAAAGTATTGAACCATATCAGACATTTATATAGAATTCAACATAACAAAACATAGAAAATCAAGTTTTTTTTTTGTGTGTGCAGAGGGCAAAGAAATTCCTTTTGCATATTCCCTGAACGCCATTCAACACAATTGAGCTGGCGAAATATTGTAAGCATTGCGACAACAGTTAAAAACATTCGAGTTTTGGACCATTCAAACAAGTTGTAGATGAAATTTAAATTACTTGAGGTTTTTTCCGTATAGGTACTTTAATTTTAATTTATTATTATCATTACACAGAATATATTACGTTTTTTTAAACAATTGCTGAAAATGATTTAATAATCATTAAATTATTATTTAAATTTAATGTACATGTGCACAATAAAGGATAATATTTATATTTTGCAATATAAATGAAACAAGTGAAAGATAATGAATAGAAAAGAAGAAGCGGAAATTC
Source organism: Nebria ingens riversi (assembly GCA_018344505.1). Lineage (NCBI taxonomy): Eukaryota > Metazoa > Arthropoda > Insecta > Coleoptera > Carabidae > Nebria > Nebria ingens. The sequence continues at coordinate 55,151 of JADQWA010000164.1, read as the reverse complement.
GTAGCGATTTGTGTGTTGTTGGGCGCCTCATCGAAATTCAACGCGTCTATTTTTCAGTTGTTTCGAGCAAAAATACCGTCGTAAATATTTATAGAAGCCAAACGGATGCGTGTTCAGATGTTTTTTCGTTATATTTGTTGCAAACGTTGTCCTTCCCGATAATGGAACTTTTATTTGTGGTATAACTGCCAAAACACATATGTACGTATGTATCTATGTATGTATGTATGTATGTATGTATGTATGTATGTATGTATGTATGTATGTATGTATGTATGTGTGGTGACACATTACTTGATTTTCTTTTCAAACTTAATCACAAGTTTCAGTTGTTTGTTACAAATAAATACTATACATTCCACAACTAGTAGGTATACATTTAGATGCCAGAAAAACATTCTTTAGTTTAGTATTTAATTTTTGAAAGTACATAATATTGTATTTGTGAGTTTGCTTCAATTAAAACGTCAACACTCAACGGTTAACGTTGACGTGAACATTGTGAATTTCGGAATAGGTAAACGGTGTATCTAATAAATAGAGTAGATACGCAAGAATGCTATATATATATAATATATATATATATATATATATATATATATAATATATGTATTATAATATATATATATATATATATATATATATATATATGTATATATATATATATATATATATATATATATATATATATATATATATATATATATATACATATATATATATATATATATATATATATGTATATACGATATATAATAACAAATGTGTTCAGTATATAAAACACAGTGTATGTATGTATGTATGTATGTATGTATGTAGTTTGAATCTGGCTGAGTGCCACATTGAAAATGGGCACCGAATAGTTTTGCGAAAATAAAAATATCCTTCTAGTATCAAAGTTAAATGCACAAAAACTTATAAACTATCTTAAAAATAACAATACATAATACTGACAGATCAGTTCATTGTAAAAAATACATCGAAACTTACTTCACTTTATTTTACTCAAACCATAAATTTTATTTATTTTCATTGTTGTTTCGAAAAGTACCTATTTATTTTTTATTTATTACTAAACAATTAAATGTCCAGAAATTACTACCTACATATGTATATAAATGTGTGTGATGCGTCAAATGTCAATATAAAATTAAAACTACACGTTGATCAATTATAAACAAACAACCACAACTCTAGTAAACATTATTGTAGCAAATAATCACACACACACACACACACACACGATGTATAGAAGAATATAACCATGTAGATATATCAGAATAACACTTAAACACACAGAGGTATACATGAAAACTAGCAATAAACTAACATTTGGGGTTCGTCCCAGTCCTCCCTTGATCATTCTCCGTCACTAGTATTTCTGGTCAGCCATGTCAACAAAAACACGCATAAACACACACTGGTAATTAATGTTCACGACAATCACACACACACACACACACACACAATCTGCAAACATTAATAAATAGGAATAGGCCATGTGAACACAACTATGTTCACTCTACCTGAACTCTGCTTTGGTGGTGAATAAATTTATGAGTTGATATTTATAAGCACATAATTTATGATTTTGCTGATTTATACCTGTGTACATTTCGTTACGAATTCATTTTGTTTCAAATAATGATTTATATACCTACATGTCTGTTCCAAATATTACTTTGTTGATTTCTATTCAGGATTAATAATTGTTAAACAATTTGTCACATTTTCGAGATAGCGATCTTTTATTTATTTATTTATTTATAGTCTATAGATAGTGTGAATATATAATATAACAAAAAAATACAAATGTACATTGAATTGGGGAAGAATATAAAAGTGTTTACGTCACAGAGTGATAAAGATTTCAACAGCGCATAATATTTGTAAATAAGATGCATGATATGTCAGTCCGTACGTATAAGGTTATAAATAATATAGACTGCTTATAGTGGCCGGCCGCCAAAGGTATTCCTGTTACGCCATCATGAAATATGTACTTTTATGATTAATTACAAATGTATGTTAATACAACGTACATGGTAATTAATATGTGCTAGCATAAATCATAAAATCAAAAACACTAATGATATGCTATAATGTAATACATATGTTTGGAATTCACATACATAGGTAAACACACCGCAACTAATCTTATATTAAACGAAGAATTTAAATCTTGCTTTTATACACTGCTACGCGCGCTACAAGTTTATACTACATATTTACTTGGAAAATAATTAAACTAATATCATTCACGTTTATAAATCCTAAATAAAAGGTGTTTGTACCTTTAAAATCATTAAAAACATCTTTGAGTGTCTAAAGGAAATGTAATATACTAATGCAATCCGTGCAAAAAAAACATTTTAAATAATGAAAGCATATTTACTTGCATCAAAGTTGTGAATACATCAAAATACTTTTCACACAAACCTACAAAAATGTATCTGTATAGATTTAAAAAGATTGTACACCATTGAATTTCACAACAGCAACGACAGACACAGTTGTAACAAAACAGAGTGTTATAGGTGCAGGGGGGAATTTGCAGAGTGGTGAAAAAAATAGAGTATCGGGTGTCCATTCAGGCTTCTCTGTGGCCACGTGCGACTTGCATACAAGAGGGAAATAGCACGCGCTGCTATAGCTTCCGGTGCTCCTTCACCAGGCGTGGATTTGGTTTTATTCCGTTTTGGTTTAGCATACTAATCAACATTAATATATTCTTAAAAAGAAATATTTATAAGACATTTCAGTATCGAATTTAGAAATATAAAAACAGAAACTAAACGAATATACATAAAATATATTTTATTTAAGTTCTTTTTTATACTTAAATAATAAAAAACCGAATAAATATACGTATATATACATAGGTATTTAAACGTATAAAATATATAAGCAATAAAATTTAAACAATGACTAGATATAGCTCTGTGTACTTCCGTTGGTGCATATCAGTAATATACAGTATCCTCGACACCACACATCCGTACGGTAATCAAATTCCTGGTGGCCCAGTGCGAGGAAGGAGTGTGCGGCAGCCAATGTATTTGTTAAGGTTACCACGCGCACACCAATAGTGCTCAAGAATCCCGTTGGCAGCGCAGTGGTGTTGCGTGTTGCGGCCCGGTACAGGAAACTGAAATCCGAGTCCGGCCTTCGAGTCCCGGTACGGTATACGGGAAGTCACTCTGTTGCTCTCACACTACCAGTCGATTGTTGGTTTTGTCTCTGTTGCTTTGCAAGTGAGTTTGTGTTACACGCACTTGCATGTTGTATATATGTATGTATGTATGGATGTATGTTAGTCTCTGCATATGCATGATGGTGGATATGGACTTTGATCGTGTTTCATTGTGTTAACATTGAACCGATGCGATGGCTGGGTTAAGGCCAATATTTAGTGAATTTAACTAAAAACTACACACTTATAATAGCAGAAGTACAATTACATTTAGTTATATTTAGTATCATTCGCAAAAATTGGTCTTAGAAGCTTCATAGGGATATCTTTTACTTTATAGATCTAGTGACGCGAATGTGTAAACGTTTGAAAGGGAATAAACGATCATACTAACCAAATCAAACATTTGTGGAATCTATAAAATAATTTAAGCAATGAACTTTTCTTACGTGATAGAACTACAGGTTTTATTTAAATTTTACAGTTTTTGCTTACAAAATTGCACTATAAATAACTTTTAATCGTAGTTTTGTGTAGACTTAATCATACAACTAATTTTTATTTGTGTTAATTAATTTTTATAATGTGTTAAAATTGAAAATATATTAGTAGTTTATTATGAAGAAGAAGATTCAGTTGTAGATGTAAAGAAAGGGAATGATAAAAAATAATAAATAATACCTAAAGTATAAATTAGACTTAGTTTAATGACAGTTTTGTTTGTAATGCAGAGATGAATAATCAGATAATGGCAGTATTTACTTATCGTGTAATAATTTGGATTGCAACATATCAAAAATAGATTTGAATAAAGTATATCTATACCTACTATGTTATATGCTCTTAAATTAATAACGGATTACATACATACATACATATGAGTGATAGTGATAAATATAGAGTATTTCTAAAACGTATTGTATGTTACGTAGTTTTATCAGATTTTCAGTGTGTAACGTTTGATTAATGGATATGAAATACGTTCATATAAGGTATGATGCACCATATCACTTATGTTTTGTAATAGATAATATATTTTTTCGAAATTATTTAATGTTATATGAAGAAAAGTATACCTGTGTGTGTGTGTAGGAGTTATGAATGTGACGTGTAGGTGAAATTTCTAGGAAATATTTATTTTTGAAAATTATTTCGTTGTTTTTGAATAAAGAAATTAATTTTGGTTTATATAATAATTTATTACAAAGATCATAAAATATAAAATAACTATATGACAGATTATTATTATTATAGCTTTTATAATAATAATAATAATATGTATTATACAGGTGCAAAAATAAAAGTAGTATGTATAGTTGAAATAAATCAATAAACGCCGGTAATTTAAAGATTATCTTCTGCACGTTTTTGTTGTTGTTGCTTTTAATAAACTTATTATACAATAGTTTCCCCTATACCTATATGTATAGGTATTTGATAAATCTTTAAGATATGCCATTTTGGACAAATATAGGTAATCGAAGGCCATAAGAACTGCTTTGAAAATAGCGGGTGAATATATTACATATACTTATAAGAATCACGAATAAATAAGTAATCAGAATCTTTTATGAACGGTGTGATCATAAAAACAAAAAGTTTTGAATTATTGTTTTCGGGGGAGTGAAATTTATATTAATATATGAAATCAGCAGGGCAGGGACTTGGTGTTTGTTGTGTTAGCAGCACGAATATAGGATTGGTAATTTTTATTATTCTTTTATTATAATATCAGAAACATTAGCTATCAAAAAAAGCTACCATAGAAATTTCCCTCAATTCTTCCGTTTATTATTCAAATTAGATGCATCGGACCGAACCATCTAAAAAGAGGGACACGTTCACGAAAAATCCTAGTCGACTGGCTCATTAGCGTCCGTCACACACGCTACTACCATAGGGCACGCGCTCAAACACACAGCTGCCCAAACGCAGGACTGTATCCACAAATACCTACTATTGCATTTTTACTAAAATTATCTATACATAACAAGTTTTAAGAACTAAGTACATACATATGTAAATTACAACATGTCGGAAATTATTGAATTTTTTAATTTAGGTACCTAGTATATAAAATGCCGCTTGTTTGAAAAATGTAAATGATAAAAAACTACACGTGTTAATTAAATATTAATTAGTGTTGACATACTATTATCGCTTTAAAAAAAGCTATAAATTACAGCAAAATACCCCTTCCTACAGTACTGTACACATACACACACAGAGTACAAACAAAGTAAAAGTCACCCTATGTGTAATAAGCAAGCTGACACATATTGCAATGTATGCTAGTATAAATATGGTATACCGACCTATCTGTATATATATATATATAAGCTGTTGCCGAAAGCAGTCAGGTGTCCTTTGCCCGTTCGAACGTAGGAGCTCGCTAGACGAATCGAAACCATGAAAGGTAAACCACCACACCGTATCGTGGTGGCGGCCACGTGGCATTCACACACACACACCCACACACATGGACCAGGTGTGCGGAAATAATGACAAACACCAAAGCGAAACAATGATATATTAAGGGAATGACTCATGTATACGTAGATAACAAAGAAAAGATTCAAGAAGGATTTTCTTGAAATACTAGTTGACAATTTGGGAAACATCAAACAAGATGTATTTGTAAATTTCCAAATAAATTAAACTGAAGCTGTATTAGATATTTGATTGGGCACGTTTCAATTTCACGTAGTTATAGAGCAACCGTTAGTATTGCTAGTTTCATTGGTTGATAAATCTGTGATTTAAAATGAATGTTTAATAATTAAAAGTCGCTATATAGCGCAGTATTGGAATGCGATTGGAGATATTTAATTTTGATTTGGATGTAGGTTGAGTATAACCTCGATTAGAGTGTAAGTTATGGGAGATGTGTTAGTAAGTGTGCGGTCCACGTGCCGTGATCGTTGAGCGATATCCGCAGACAGCGACGACGTCGGCTACAGCACACACAATGCTGCGCCACGCTGCAGCATCAAAGAAGAGAATCGATGTGTATGGACGCGAGTGTGCTGTAATAACTGTGCATGATTGCGTGCGCACTACTTCAACTAGTTGTAACCGGAGTGGGGAGGCTAAACAACCCTTCGCGCGCATGCCGGAGCCAACAGGCACCCCTACGGCGACCAGTGGTAGTGGGGGTAGTCCTGAGCTTTACCATGTCCCCACCACTGACAGTGCGCGTGATTCCCCTACGTCCAACAGGCGGTATATAACCGTAAGCAAGAGTGCCGATGCTCTCAAAAGCCACTGAGGGGTTGGTTTAGTTTAGGTTTCGTTCCGTTTCGTTCCTGAGGGGTTCTCAGCCCCCCTCTACCTCTCCACTCTCACCCTGTTACTGTCTACTGTCACACATCTGTTCTAACTATTGCTGTAACAACTGCTTTTCTTTGAAACGAAAATTAAATAAAAAATAATAATAACAAATATATATATATTATATACATATATCAATCGTGCGTCGTTATAATACTCAACAAATACTTGTTGGTCCACGAGGTTCAACTCGTGGTCTTTCTTAACTAAAAAAGTGTTAAAGTGTGTCTCATTCTCTTAAATCTTGGACTTTCGTAACAAACATCAAACAAATCATTCCAAAGACGTCAAAATTAATACCTACCATACAAGAATCGTCTAGAAAAAGGTATTTTCAACGAAAACTGTTGCTTTTCTACTAAATTCCATTTCGCGTGAATCTAAATTAAAATGATGTAACATTTAAAAAGCAACAATTAACAACGACATTACGAAACTTCATCAGAGTACTATAGCAGTAGAAAGTTCAACTAAAAGCTCAACATCGAGCGTGTATTCTTAGAACTATAGTACCACGCGACAGAAACCTGTGCAGCAGCAGTAACAAAAGTATTGTTCGGGTCACGTGTTATGTCTAGGACGTGTCACCGCGGTGGTATTCAACTCGTGGTGGCTCGTCATCACTTGTGATCCGGATCACAGATCGCTACCGGTCATCAGGTCCGGATGACTTGCCGCCTGACATTGGCCCGCGTGCAGTTCAGTGGCCGCGTAGAACCACCGTCATCATCGGTGTATCATCACGAGCTGGACAAGTTAACGGCGACGAGAACGCGACGCCGTCGACGCATAAGGACGTGATGCCGCGTTGCCTGATGGCCAAGAAGTGGAAGGCGTACCCGTGGCCGGAGCGACCGGATGATCCACCGGGTGACGAGCAAGTCAACGAGGACGCGCATGCAGAACTAGTTGTAGTAGAGAAACCGATTCCGACCAGTGTTGTTGTTGTTGCTACTGCTGCTGCTGGTGCACAACAAACGGTCGCCGTCGTCGACGAAGATGAGGAGATTGACGTGGTGGGAGATTCACCGGTTGCGCCTCCACCTCCGCAATGCTGGGGTCCGTCAAGTCCGACGGCTGGGGCTACCGCGCCGAGTCCGCCACCGCATTCGCCTTCTGGCACGACCATCCTCTATAATGGTGAGTATCAACATTTTTAACATCTGTTTTATTTCGCATACAATTTCTATTTAGGACCATTATATATTTCGTTTTTCTAAATAATATATATCGTATAGGTATAGTCAGTTACTATCTATTTTCTTAAACATATATCATACATATTTTATATGATAGTACCTACATACACGTATCGCATATATATATATATATATATATATATATATATATATATATATATATATATATATATATATATATACATATATATATATATATATATATATATATATATATATATATATATATATATATTTATATTTATACATATGTATATATATATATATATATATATATATATATATATATATATATATATTTATATATATCGAATAATATCAATATAAATTGTAATTATTATATTTCTGAGCCATGCATTCGTTTTTAGACACCAAAATGGAATAAATATAAATATCTTAGTAAGAAATAAATTAGCAAATTAATACGTCTCGACAACGTATACGTATGTAAGTTATCATAAAATATAACAAACAGAAATAAATCATCACGTATAATTTAAAAGAATACTCGCTCGACAAGTATTCGTTTATTTTGTACGTCTTCAGTTAGGTATGGTGTCTCGAGTTTATTCGTAACGCGCCGTGCATTTCACACTACATTTCATGTTCAAGTGACAATGTCAACGCGGTACGGTGCGGTACGGTGCGGTGCGGTGCGGCACATATACATATAAAATCTTGCGAAACTCTTTCTACGACTTCGTTATTTCATACTTCATCTTGATTTCCGACAGAGACTTATTCACTTCTTCACCTCACATTGAAATAGTTTTTACCAACTAAAAATAACTTTAACATCCTTTAACAAGCACCAAAGGCTTGAACTTCTGGACCACTACAATCGCTCAAATCTATTCAAATGTGTGACTTTAAAAGAAATTCAAAACATTTCATTTCAATACATTTTACGACTTAGTTTGCGAAGAACTTCTAAAATAGTAATTGTATCGACAATTTGTAAAGTATCGTCTTTCTATTATAAACGGTGGAATTTATAAGATATTATAAACATCAATTATGTCTATAAGTAGTTAAAAAAAATATTTGACATTGAAATAAAATCTAAATACAGAAAATCATCCATACAAGTAAATAATGCAACTATCGTTCTCTGATGGACATACATATGTATGTATATGCGAGTTTAGGAATGACGCAAACAGCGGTACATCATGCGAATCAAGTAAACACAAACGTATAAACTGAACGACGTATCGGGATTATAAATCACCTCTAGCATTACATATCCGGCTGCCATACACACACACACGCACACACACACACACACACACACTCACACACACACACACACACATATATCTATATTCCTTCTCTCTCACTTTCACACTCTTTCCCACACATACATACACTACATTTACTTTACTTTAATGCACAATACAATATAGAGGAGTAAAACCATATACATATATAAATTCACACGCACACACACACACACACACACACACATGTATAGAAAAAGGGTGTGTGTGTGTGTATGTTTAGTGTGAATGAATATTATTCCGCATTTCCCGTATTGGCGCATTGGCGGCATAGGCGAGGAGCGAGCGAGCGAACGAGCGAGCGAACGAGCGAACAACCAAATTCACATACAACAGAGTTTCATACAGTGATTTATGGAGCGCAATAGTTTATGATTTCAATTGAATCGGTAGCGATTGCTCTCATGGCCGTTGCCGTTGCCATCGCTGTCGCCCGCCGCCGCCATCGCTATCGCCGTCGCCACCAGCCACCACCATAGACAGTGGAGGTCGCTCGCACTGTTGTGGTTGCTCCTATATTTATGACCTGTTTCCTTTTTCGATCAAATAATTGCTTTATAACTACTATATAACGGGCCAAACCACATTATCGAATCATATTTTTGCTTATTCCTTTTCATGGAGGTACCTATTTTTTATTATTTTTTTTATTTCATTCGTGCGAATGTGTGTGTGTGTGAGTATTTCATACAGCCAACTGCGACCTGTCGCTTCTGACACGCAACATACCCCTTGATCTGACGTTTGTCGTAAATTGAAATACTGATAATGTTCTATTAATCCACAATATTTCATTTACAAATATATATATATTATATATATATATATATATATATATATATATATATATATATATATAGATATTTTTTTCATTTCAACCTTCTAAATTGAATTTTTTCACAAACAACTGTGTCTTTTGGTGGAGGTAACTTGCAATTAGAATAACAGGTCTAAATAATGAAATATTTAACTGATGACCATGAGTTAGTATAAACTTGAAGTAGGCAATTTTAATAAAACAGACAATTCGTTATAAATGAACAACTAGATACAGATAGGGGGTTTAAAGAATGGGTATTCCAATTAACCGAGATACACAGACAGACAGACAGACAAACAGACACACAAATAAACCCGAACAACAATTCGATTTAATGAAAAATAGATAGAAACCGATATCAATGCCAATCGTATCAACATTAGGTACTACTACCTGCATACTGTATATATTGCCCATTTCATCTTGATTGGCATTTTGTATTTATCCTATTACCAAATTATGTCCCTACTATCGATTATCCATTGCTTATATATATATACATATTATATTTAACAATGTTCTTACTTCATCAGAAATATGTATTTAATTAAATAAACATTCATAAACCGTTTTTTAACTCTCAAAAAATATTCGGTCATATATGTGTAATATATTAAGCTTAATAGATTATCCGCAAAAAAAAAAATATTTGATGTAGGTATAAATATACATAATACAAAAAAAAAATTATTTTTTTTCATTTATATAAATTTGTTTCATTATCCGATTCTATAAGATTGTTACATACTTACATATTAAGTATATTCGATGAACCGGAAATACAATTGTGTATGTATGTACATACCTACATATGTTATAAGAACGGAAAAAGGTTGTTGTATAGGTAATATACAAAGGTATAAAATTTTTATTTGATTCGATTCAAATGTTCCACGAATTATTGTCGGGTGGGTACTTGTTGGCTCAGTGCGGATGCGGGTTAGAGGAACGGGCACCCTTCGTTTAGAGACGGTACCGTGTACGGACACGAGACTAACCGGCGACCGATTCGATCAAATATTGAAAGGGTAATCAATTCTTAGGACATGGGGCCGACCTAAATAATACCCAACAACAAGGTTACTACTTGTACTATTCGAAATTTAACTATATTTTACTTAAATTTAAAAAAAAATCAACTAGGTACACGGTAAAACATAATATATCATTATTAAAATGGCTATTATAATTATTATTATTATTATTTGTGACATATAACTATAGCAGATATATGTAAGCGGCAATATACAAAACACATCATAAAAAACTTTAAATTATAACTATAATTCTAGATATGAAAACAATTATAAATATTAAAACAATACTATGTATATCATGTCAAAACTTCAGAGTCGGTAATATAAAGCTTTTATTTGGTAATATACATTAATTTATTTATTATAAATAAACGTAGTACATATACCTATCTACTACATAAAAAGTTTAAATTACGCATAATTAATTTACTACATATCAAAAGTAATCAAATAGTATCATTCGCGTTATATTATTATTAATAAGAGTACTTATCCTATAAATGGAGTTTATATAAAATTATGGCATTCGTTTGTTATATAAATTGTAAATTAAAACTCGCAAAAGTTCGTTCAAGATTGAGGATTATTTTATTTTTGCTATTTTCATGTTTATATTACAACAATTAAAGGCTATATTTAAAAATCGTATTTGAATTAAAAGTTTACTTGTGTAAAATAACTGTATTGTTTTTGTTAAAACATTTTTTGAATAATTATTGTTTTATAACAAACAACTTTTATAGTAATGTAAAGTTCACATTTTTTTAATAATTTATATAATTAATTCTTTATTTTGGACATGTAAACATTATGATATTGAAAATAATATATTTTTGGGTAGTTGGTACATAAATTCGTTAGTTCAGTTATGTACGAAACATGAAAACAAAGGATCACACAAAAGATTAGAATTTTTTCATTACATAGTACTTTGAGCATGTCATCGTAAATTCGGGTACCTGTATGTGTGTAAAATAATACAGGTTCCAGAAAAATAACTGGAGGAAACAAGTAGCTAGATACGTATAACTGGGAATGCTAGGATTGCCACATTTACCAGGGAATACATGGTGACACACTCTACCCTCGATTATTATCTCGGTGCCATTGTTTATACAATATACCTTTGGTGTAATTAAACGGTAGGGGATTTTCGTTATAAGCCACACGAAACTATATAGGCTGAATTACAACACGTTCGAACAGGACCGTGCCAGCCCAACAGGTATATCTTATTAAATTAAATAATACACTACTCTCACAGCACAAATAAATGCGTCTAAATAAATTGATCAACCGCTGGCTGACATAATATCGTTGTTCTACTATTCTTCCTCGTTAATAAACGTTCTCCTCAATGTTATATATATATATATAAAATACAGTTCATTTGTGCTCTGTTGCAACACACGGCGGTGGTATCTCAAATTAAAACGATTTAAATGATAATTGAATGTAATTAAAACCTTACGTGCGCAACACACTGTCTGTTTGTCTGTACATATACATTACTATATATGTATATGCACATACATACATAGTTGGTTTGCATTGCTTGCGATTGTTGTTACTACCAGCGTTCAACTACTAAATATATACTACAAGTTTTGTCTTCAACACTATTTAAACGATCGTGTCTGTGTATCGTTAGTGTACAGTTGTTTATTTGGTTATTTAATTGGTATATATATATATATATATATATATATATACATACATATATATCTATATATATATATATATATATATATATATATATATATATATATATATATATATATATATATATGTATATGTTTATATATATATATATATATATATATATATATATATATATACATATATATATCTATCTATATATATATATATATATATATATATATATATATATATATATATATATATATATATATATATATATATAGATAGATATATATGTATATATATATATATATATATATATATATATATATATATATATATATATATATATATATATATATATAAACGCACTTAACAAAGAGAAAGAGTACTTTATATATAATTTTTCTTTGGGGGAACTCGATGTTTTGAATCTTCATCAGGATTAAGTGTAAATATTCTCTCGATTCAGGAACGGTCAAAAATTGTATCATTACGTAAAAAAAAATAAAAACGTATATAACATTTATTAAAGAAATAATTTATATTTCTTTCTGAATCCAAAATTAGATTTATTAAAAAAAAAGGTTTGCAGAAGAAATGTTCTAAATATATTGTTATTTCCAAACAATAACTTTCTACGGTATACGAAAGTAAGACGTGATTTTCAAGTATCCATGACGAGATAAAAGTCAATGTTAACGTTCACATTTGTGTTAATATAAGTTGTCACTTGTATAGGTGATACAATAACCTTTTTATCGTTGAACAAACGTATTATGGAGTGAGTGCATTTATTGTTTTATTATTGGTGGCCATTACAGGCGTGACGGCACCGAAATTCAACTGCATTACACGTGTAGGTATTGTAGAGGTAATTTTGAATGATGCACATATAGTTACAGGCCTGTAATTAGGTTCATTTGCTGTAACTAGTGGCCAGGCTAATGTCCCAGAGGAATCTCACCCCTTGAATACGTAATAATCGGTGCTGGTTTATGGGCTGGCGCGTGTGAATTTATGGCAATATGAGTTTGAATTGCAATTATTGTCAACCACAATAGGGTTTGCGGACGTTGTCATTTTTGCTGCTTTATACAGAATTAATCACTTCTGCACCAATGAGACATGAAATACCCTCTTTTGTTTGTTTTAATACGATTTCTCGAAAATCTAGATTATATTATTAAATTGGCGACAGTTATAATAATAATAATAATAAAATATGGAAATATAATTTTAATGCTAGGTACGTAAATCAAATTAGGTTTTAATATATATAAAATTACGTATATTTAAATAACTTATTGCAGTTTAGTATACCTAAATATATTTCGATGACATCTAATAATGTGAACGACATATTTTTGCTAGTTTGATTGCTGAAGCAGTAAACGTAAGCGTTAACGCAAACGTAAACATAACGTAAACACATCGTTTCACATCTATTATTCATACAGAATTACATGAAACGATCCACTTTGAATTTGTTTTGCGTCAGTAAACAGATTACCAAACTAAAACGGTGTGGTTGAATCATTTTCGTTAGACTTTTGGCGACTAGAAAATTATTTGTTCATCGTTTTATCATATTTACATTAAATTAACCAACGCTTGTTAATTCGCCACACACAACATTTATACATATATACACTACATCAAACTAACATTGGTCATAATTACTAAAGTACATATTATAATTAGATTTAATTACAACTAATTATTTCAACATCTTTATTATTCACAGTTATATGTATATCAATTTTTTATTAACTGTACCTATATACATATATAGGAAATAATAACGTTTTTAAACTTGCAATAACCAAAATATACAGTATGTTTATGATGTGGAAATGTTTACGATAACAATAGAATTTTATTATTCCATCACCACATGAAAACAAGTTATAAATTATAAAATACATATAGGTAAAAAAACAACACATAAATAAGCAAAGGAAAAATGAATACTTTTACGGCCTAATGTAAAAGTTTCTATGCTATTCTTATCTTATTAAATTATTTGTGTTTTTGTTGTTGTAAAGTTATCCATTAGGGTAGTTTGCTTTTTAAACATACAACCTATAAAAAAGTTTTACGTAGTGGTTATACGTACATACCTACATACGTCCACTAAAGTTGTAAATTTTTAAATTCCTATCATCAACTTCTTTTATTATTGAATCCGTTGTTGATATTGTAAGAATGTTGTTCAACGGATTTTATGACATTTTGTGTACGTTTCCGGTGTAATATCGCGTAACTAAAAATAGACGCAATACACCGAATGCTATTTGCAAATAAATTGTACTTTATCTTTCGATTTATTGCTGTACTCGATCGGATTGTTCGATATTTGCAGATTTGATTTTAATATTATTTTACGATTTTCGATTTATTTTGATGTGCTTGCATCAAATATTTTACAAATTTACTATTACTGTTATTTCAAATAATACAAAGAAGTTAATTCGAACCTCAAATATTTTCCTGTCCCGAATCATAATAGTTTGTATAATAAACAAAAAAGTCACTTTACTAATATTTTCTTAGGAATTAAAAAATATATTTAGGTACTACATATATTCTTCAAAAGAAACCGTAATCTAAATATACAATTCACTAAAATTTAATTATTTTTTGATTATTCTATTTAAATATTATAAATAACAAACACTTTTTAAAGTTATACCTAATAATTAAATGTATGTTACCTATAAAATGTTTGAGGAAATATAAAGTAAAAGTAATTTAATTTATAGGTAATAAAAAAGACAGTTATTGGTAAGAAAAAGCCTTGTTACAATTCGTAAAAGTGAGTCTATATCTTAAAATAATAATACCCAGTTATACGTGGCAAGGCCTACCTGTGACTTGGTGTTGGTTGGGCCGATGGAGGGTCGTACTTTTAATTAAATCGACGCGAACAGCTGACGCTCTCCTTGCTACAGTAGCGCTGCCATCACCCCAGTCATCTCCATAAACCCAACAGCGAACATCGCTCGTCGCTACTATAGTATATAATAGCCAAAGAGAAACTTCTTGTGCCGATGTACACACATACACACACACACACACAAACACATTTTACAAATAAAAAGTTAAAGGTTACTAGGGCTTGCTTGCTTGCTTGCGTTCTTCTTTTGAGTATAAACAAGTTTGTAAATCATCGCTAGAAAACCGAATGAAACGCGAGAGGATGTTATTATGGCTCGTGAAATATGAATGCTGATCATTATTTCCGACCTAGCAAACCAAAAGCGCAAAATAGACGTTTTTACCTGACATTAAATAGTCGCGAAAACTAATCATTATTTACTATATAATTGGATTTTTTAATCTTTTCAAAAAATATCAATTTATGCTATTTACTAAATGATTAAAATGCACTGTATCTTTTAAGCAAATGGCATTTGTTTTATCATTTTATATAACACACACACACACACAACACATATATATATATATATATATATATATATATATATATATATAATATATATATATATATATATATATATATATATATATATATATATATATATATATATATATATATATATATGTATATATATATATATATATATATATATATATATATATATATATATATATATATATATATATATATATATATATATATGTATGTGTGTGTGTTGTTGTTTTGATATATTGAATAGTTATTTTTTGCTTGATAATAGTGGAATTTATTTTTGGGAATTAAAATACCTACACACAATTTTCTAAAATATTCTACCAAAATGAAATATATTTTCATATAGATTTAGTCAGACAAATATATAATAAACATACAAACTGAATGGCTACTTTAAAATTTATTACATAGTTAAAATACAATAAACTCGAAGCGTTTATATTTCTGAGCAATTTAGCGAATAAATATAAATTCTTTGGAAGTTTCCGCGTATATAGTTTTTGTTTAGAACAAGTTTTCTACTTGATATGTATCCAAAAGCAGCACTAGAAAACGATGTAGCGCTTCAGGGTAGTATGGAGAAGGGAAGGGGAGGAATGAGACGTGTGTATATATAATATTTTATCCGTTTGCAAAACAATAAAAGTTGAATGTAATTTTATGAGCTGATTTTTCACATGCCGTCGACACATTAAAATCACAATAACGCAAATTTATATGTGGAGACGTTTGCCACGCAAAATAAAATACGAATAAAATAAGAAGATAGATATACACGGAGTAATATTAAGCATCGTTCGTTGCCATATCAACACAGAGTCGTATTCAAATCATATTGCACATAAAATTTGAATAATTTTCAATAACAAGATTTACTTCATAATTCTTTAAAAACTCGAATGGTTTGCCAAGCGCTACAAGAAATATGGACGGTTTAATATGTTATTCACACTTTGGTACAAAAGCACGGTTACTCTTTGTGTTTTCAGAACAAAAATCACATTACCTATAGGTACCTACAGATTTTACTAACAAACATTTACCTCAGTGTAGCAATTAATATTCAAAAAGTGGCATAAAACTATTTTATTGTAAAATCTATAAAATAATAATAAATACTCCATCAAAGTTCGAGGTACGGTCCTGATGTCCTGACATAATATATATATATTGGAAAAAAAAACAAAGAAAATATTTGGGTGACATTTGTGGCTCGCGCAATGGGAGATCACACGCCATTTTATGAGGGCAACGCCAACTTGCGGTGAGTTTCCTCATTCTCTCCCACTGTTTTTTATTCGTAAAAACCGCAGTAAAAATACGCCATGCGCGAATCCTTCTGATTTACGCGAACGCGACTTTGAAGCTTAACGTTTTATGAAAATGAACCGACCGAACTAACCACATCGTATCGGCAGGCAACCGGTGGACTTAACTACTGTGCCAATGCTGACACATTTTTACATAATTATCCATTTTATACTCCGATTACTTAAACATTACTTTCATTACAGAAACATACATTTTTAATTAATATTAACGACAAAATTTACTCATAAAATCGTTATTACAATTCATTAAAACTTTTAATTATTAATATGTACTTTAAATAACAAACACAATCATTCAAAAACAAAGTAATATATTTACTACGTATACTTGCTCAGAATTGCACTATAAATTTTATAAAAAGAATCTGTAATGCTTTATAAATCTTTCAAAAATGTATATTCTTCTTACATATTTATAAACATTTACTGTATTTGCATATTGCTTTCGATCAGTTTCGTGTAAGTGTATCTACTTGTTGCCTATATTTTACAGGCAAATAAATAGACTCAAATACTTTGATATTTAATATCAATTGTCACAAACTGTGATTTAGTGAAAAAATTATATACCTATATATAAATATTTTGTTAAGTTTTAAGTTAATTTGAAAATTAAAAAAATATCCGGGTATGTTATTGAATAATTCAATATTTTTGAATGTTTATACAGTTGTATTCAAATATCCTTCATATTTAAAAACCATATAGGTACCTACTATGTAGGTATAAGAAAGTATTGTGTAAGACACTGTCGGGAAAACCGCTTTAATTTTTATGCAAGGGGAATGAAATGAAATTGTATATTTTGATAAGTAATCGTGTTTGTAGAGTGTAATTATTTTTATTGCGACTATTTAGGGGCTATTTACGCTCAATTAGTCGCCTACCAGTCTTGATTAATATTTATGTAGACCACGGTGTATATGCCTATATACAATTCCAACAACGAATGAAGCGATATTAATGAAGTCGTTATTTTCTACTTTAATTTACTTGTTAATATTTTTTATTGTCTCAATTTCGTACATTATTTAACATCACACTTTCACTCTCTTTGCCCAAATTATTCTACCATATTAGCTTTATTATTTATGAAGTAAGTTTTGAATTTATTCATATATATAGCATTCCATCTATTTTTAAACAACTATACATAATTTATAAATATTAATCCAATATAGATACACGATTTTCCTATTTTTACTGACCAGTGTTAAATCAGAGTTCAAATAGTAATTTTTATCACAAAGCAGTTATTAAAATAAACTTAGTTTTGAAATAAAATTAAGCTTAACCAAGGATAATTATTGTGTGTCGTTTCAAATAATAAATTTTGTTAAGTCTAGTCTTGTAATGCAGGTATAGTTTACAAGTGTGTATGTATGTATGTATGTATATATTGCATCAGTAAATTAAGCATGATTTACTTGAGGAAATAAAACAAAACAATATAGCAAAGACATAGGAGAAGCATTGTTAGTTCCCCATGTCGTACACAGTAAACAATTCACCACCACAAACAACAACAACAACAACAAAATGAAATAAATCCTGCTAGAATAATGTAAACTTTCGTCTGAAGAAAACTGCTCGAGTATACAACCCAGCAATAAAATAAATTTCGCAACAGTTACACTAACAACAGCGCCAGCACCCCATGTGGAGATAGCGAGAATTATGAGAACTGAGCAGCCCTACCGATTTACACCACGTCTGAAACACTTGATGAACTGTTGAATGTATTTCTATGCTTTTGGCAATTAGAAAACAGAATTTTCCAAATTTATATACAGCTGCTAACGAATACGGAGATTACGCGGCAATCTATTTTTATGTTGACTTTTTATTCGAGGTAGATTAAGTTCAAAATTAATTGTTAATCTAGGACCAGTAGTAACTTTTAAAACATCTCTAGGAGGACACAAACACACACACAAATATATACTCGTATATATATATATATATATATATATATATATATATATATATATATATATATACGTAGTATAGAATGATTTATATGTATATACAAATGGTTAATTCAATTAAAAAAGGCTTGGAAAACATTAGTCGAAACAGTGCAGAGAGTTGCTGTTGAAAATGAATGCGGCACAAGTAGAATTATTATGGCGCGTCAAATAAAAAGTAGGACATTACCAGCAGGATAGCGTGTACCACATTACTCTCAATCTATCCTGTATTATAGCTCGAGTTGTAGCTGTGTGGTGGTGGTGGTGGTGGGTGCCATTGCAGAATATTTTGCCGTCTCGTCTCGTCTCGTTTCGTCGTTTGATAAAAATGGCCGTACCTTCCACTGCACGCAAGAAAACAAATTTCCTGGCCATTTCCTAGATGTTTGTGGACGCCTTATTTCCACGTTGGCAATTATTTATATGTACTGTGGCGGACAATCTGTAGGCGTTCACTTGTACATCAATCTTCAGTTGACGCAACATTGTACATACATACATACATACATACCCCGCGTCTGTTGTTCGTCTGCAGTGGCGGTACCACAAAAAAATGTACGAGATAAAGGAGGTCTATAAGACCAATAAACATTAACTGAAGGAGACTACACTTTTTATTCAAATAATCCATTATTAATGATGAGGACACACACACACACACACACACACAGTTTTCCAACATGAGTTATCAGTAATTAGTAAATATATAGTAACTGCACATTCATTTTGATAATACTATAATAATTTGTATTAGAGCTACCACTGAGTGTCTGGTAAGCACGTAAAAACCTCTTACGTCAATGCCTGGTTGTGTTTACAGACACACGCAGTTGTTAAGCGCTTCAGTAAAATAACAATGCTCTAATATTTTTCTTCTTTTCGTCTTTCTTGAAGCGAACACAATAATTACGTATCAAACAAAGATATTATATCTTGTATACCACGCACTCAAAGTAACAAATTATTTACCAAATTTCGTTTTGACTTGACACCCTAACATTAGCATTTGCTATTCAAATTAAAGTATCATTTCGAGAGTGCAAATTAGCTAAATAAGCGAAGTGTTTTTATTGTTTATAGTAAAATAAATTTGAATTAAATTGAGATAATTTATAATTAACAAATTTAAATCATTTTTAATTAAATTTGTTCTCTAAATTATTAGCAATATTAAACAACAACGAATTCAAGATAATTCATATAAAATATGATCATTGATTTTATCTTTCTAGTTGAATAATTAAAGTCCATCCTACGGCGGTGGATTATAATTATGAATGTAACAATTTTGTATTTTCTAAATAATGCTAAAGCTGTGACAGAGTAAAAAGTAGTTTGGTAACACGCGTAGGTAGGTATACAATTGGTTAAATAAGTAATGCCAATGAATAATACACATGAGAAACACTGAGGTTTATTCGTTTGTAAACCTATTATTAATTTGATAGTATTCTAGTAATTACTATACGTACTTATGTAGTTTATCCGGAAAATAAATACATGTACTGCCATTTGGTACTTACGATTTTTAAATTTAATCAAACTAAATGACAGCGTGGGGTTTTTGTGGAATCAAATTTTAAACAAATTAATTAATTATTCGTTTTATTCAAACTCTTCACGTGTCTGTCTATAATTGATACTGTTTTAATTCATTCTCTAAAATAATGATTTATTTCAATAATCACCTTTATTCAATTTTATTGTAAACAAATTGTTCGCTTTAGTATAAAATACAAGTCTTATTATGTATAATAATAATTTAGCGACGCAAGATATAACCAGAGGAAATGAATACATAGTGTATCTATTAACTATTTTGTGTAGGTGGTTAAATACGTATATTAGATATAAGTACCACGTATGTATGTACATACATACATACATACATATATCGTAGTTGAGTTGATTTCTCGCTTTCCGGGACCACGGTAAATTCACATGCAGTGATACATCGGCCGCGACTGTAGTCAGTTACATACATATAGTATCTATATATGTATATACGTGTTCACGAAGTTACCGGTAATGGCTCTGCGCCACGAAATTAGATTCAAACTCGTTACATACCTTGAAACTTGAACATTTCTCTGTTTCTCTCTCTTGCACACCGACGACCGTCATATAATATTTTCCCTTATATGTAGGTACATACTATCTGACCTACATAAACACGCACCGCGACTACACTCATGCTTAAATGCAACAAGCATACTTGGACGTAATGGTTATTTCTTTTCATAGTATACATCATATTTATTTATTCATTCATTTTGGTGATCGATGAAAACGATATATCAATCAAAGATTGTATTCCATTTTAATAATCAAGTAGTTGTTGATGTTGTGCGACAATAATTCACAAAAAAATATTCATCTTTGACAACTTGATTACTATTAATTTTCTTGTTTCTTCTTCTTGTTCTAGGTTACATCCAAGAATTAAGTCCAACCACCTATACATCTTTACTCCCTCGCGGAGAACACCAAGGTTCGTATATAGATCAATCACAACCCTCCTATACAACTTTACGAACAGTTGAAGCTCAAGAACTCCAACACCATCAAAATGAATACCAAACAACGCAACCTCAAACACCATCACCACAAATGCCACCGCACAGAGGACGCAAGTCCTTGGCAATGTGCTTCACCAGTACAGGTGCAGCGCTTTCACTTCCTCCCAAAAAGAAAGACATTTATCGACCCTGGTCATTGGACGACAGACCCGCAGAACGACTCGTCCATCGAGTACCTGCTGAAGAAGATTTACATGCAGCACATGCGATACTAGATCTCAGTGCATCTACCATCAATCTTCCTCTTAACTTACCTCTGCAACAACAACAACTACAACAACAACAACCAGACATTATTATTGAACGAAGAGAACCAGAACCTATGGTTGTGGCACAACCACAACCCTCACCTACTGATTCTATAGTTTCTGTAGGTAAATCTAATAAAACTGTTGCGTATACGTATGAAGCTTTCTTCGTTAGCGACGGGCGATCGAAAAGAAAACTAACGACTGAAGAACCTGGAACTGCAGTTGTTAAACCTGTAGTTCCAGTCGACAACAAACCCAAATACACTTGCAGTGAATGCGGGAAGCAATATGCAACTTCCTCAAATCTATCCAGACATAAACAGACGCACCGAAGTTTGGATAGTCAATCGGCGAAGAAATGTATGACTTGCGGTAAAGCGTATGTCAGTATGCCAGCTCTAGCGATGCATGTGCTGACACACAAGTTATCGCACAGTTGTGGCGTTTGTGGGAAGTTGTTCTCGCGACCCTGGCTCCTGCAAGGTCATTTGCGGTCACACACTGGTGAAAAGCCATACGGTTGTGCGCATTGTGGAAAAGCATTCGCGGATCGGTCCAACTTGAGAGCGCACATGCAGACGCATTCGTCTGATAAGAATTTTGAGTGTCCACGATGCCATAAATCGTTTGCGCTGAAGAGCTACCTAAACAAGCATTTGGAGTCGGCGTGCTTCAAGGACGATGGACCGGGTGGGCCTGGTTCAAACAGTAATAGCAATTCGGGCCACGGTCTCCAGGAGGAACACGTCGGTTATTCAACTGCGTGAAGTTATTCTCGATGTAGTGACGAGAACTGTTTCTAGTCTATATGCTGTATAAATCTAGTCGCTATCTATTTATTATGAACTTAATATATTATTGACAATCGGCTCTGCTTCATTTCGGTCTTAAAGCGATATGTTTAGTCTCACGTGTTGAATTATCGTGCAACACGTCGTGATGTAATGAAACTTTTGCACTTGAATGTAAGTGGAAGATCTCTACTGTTAATGTATGTACATATATACATAATGGTATACCGTTTTATAAATTGTGCCAGCCGCTAACTAAAATAGTTCCAACAAGTGTAGAACTTTTGATTAACAAACAAGTAAAATATTTCTGGTGGCAGACACACCGACAAGTAAACGATAGTTCGGGAGCTGTTTGTTCTTTGAAGGAGATAATTTGCAACCATAGCAACCGCCCGACAAACAGTGGCTTGGTTGGTTTCCTAACAAAAGGCAATAAAGAATTTACGAACGAACGAACGTACGTATATACACGCGTTCATTCTTCAGATTTTAACTTAATTATTCTGCGTACAAATCTCGTCGCTCTAACACGGTGAACAAGAGCCGATTGTGTAACGCAAAAGTGGTGGGAAGGGAAAACGCTGCATTGCCAAGCGGTGCACGTACCTCAGATTAGTTATGATTTACGCCACCCTGTGCGCTGTACGACAACAACGTTTGCGAAGCCAGGGTGCTTATAATACTTCCTCCCACCCCTTTTCTCACACTCACTCTCTCTCTCTCTCCTTATCATATTCCGCACTTGTAAATAGCTATTTCTATCTCTTTTTCTCCTACTCAACAAACACACACACACACACAATCAAGTCACGTGAATTCCCTTTTTACTCCTCTGCAATTCGTAATGTCTCCATTATCTGTGTTCTTCGTATACAACTTTGTTCAAGCGATTTGTTTGGTCCACTTTGTTGGACCAAAGTTAAAACTGACATTCCGAATGAATATTTCAACTTTAAGTGTTATCTTTATAGTTGAAACTCATACTAACTCTTTTCCAACTAAATATAATTTAAACTCATCTTGTGACCATGTTTAATTTTTACACATTTAAAATTATACTTGATGATAATAATTACGTCTTAAAGAATGTATATGAAGAGATTTATTCTTTTTATTCATTTTATTATCCTTGTCTTTAGAAGAGTAGGTCTATAAAAAGTAGTTAATATGATCGCAAACACGTCCAGTAAATTTAGTGATGTAATTAATTAGATCATTAAGTAAAAAAAAAACCAATGATAAGCCCTCAGTTTTTGTTTTGTTTTTGATATATATACATAGAGCAACAGGAAACACCATTCTGTGAATAGTTATGTTACGGTCCTGTACATATAGACGCAAATGTTTAAAAGCACGATTTTAGACAACTTTATAAATAAATTATACATATTATATATTTACAATCTCTTTAAGATTATGAATATTAAAAAAATAAATACTATAAGTCACGATTTTTGCAAATGTAGTGGTATAAACAAAAATACATTTTTTTCGCTACATTTTTATGAAAAATGTTCGAAAGAACGAAAAAGCAATGTTTCACAAACAACGAAGTTATATAAATTTTAGCGTTTTAAACATTAAATATATACATATATATATATATATATATAAATTTAATATATATATATATAATAATAATTTATTATTAAATAAATGAAAATATTCTAGTTTAAGATCAAGGATTTGATTGCGAGTATCGTACTTTTCTAGTCATTGAATCGTCTCACAACATCGAATTTCTTCAACTATTTATTAAAACATCACAATTCCAAAATACCGCATTGAATTTAGATTCAAAATTGATTTTATGCTATTTTATAACAATACTTATATAAAAACAAAAAGTGTAATAGGGATTTTAACCAATTAGAGTCTAGCTTAATGGAAATTGGATGATTTGAGACGTCCCCGTAGTCGTAAGTTACCAGTGATTGATTCCCGATTATCAGTTATTCATCTAGGTCGATCTTAGCGCTCATTGCGACTAATCTAACATACAACGAATAATTTATCTAACTTTTCCTAGTAACTATATACATTTATATATTTGAAAGGATAT
Organism: Nebria ingens riversi; assembly: GCA_018344505.1. NCBI lineage: Eukaryota > Metazoa > Arthropoda > Insecta > Coleoptera > Carabidae > Nebria > Nebria ingens. The sequence goes on along the minus strand of JADQWA010000164.1, from coordinate 30,225 downwards.
TTTTTTTAAAAATTGAAATTAAATTCCATTCATTAATTTGAATTCAAATATATTTTAATTTAAGATATTTAAAAAATCAAACCCAACATACTGAAATTAAAAAAATATAAGTATATTTAATTATATTAAAATAAAAAATAACAAAAATGTAAAATAGTTTATAAAAGAAACAAATAAATAAATTACAACCCAAAGTACTTATTAGCATCGTCTATAAATGTATATAGTTACGGCATAAATATTTAGAGCGCAATTTGATAAACAACGAAAATTAAAACGCGTGATACAAAGTGAGCGTGTAAATCGAGCTTTAGTGTCAGACCTGTCGTCCATGGGGCCGTCGTGACACCCTTTCCTTTTATTCGCGACGGTACTCAATTTTCTGTAGTGTCATAAGTAGCCATATTATATAATAATATTTATTGGTATCTGGTGATACATCTAAATTTCTATTACAAATGTTTACGAATTTATTTCCGAGTTAACACTTGCTCGTGTGTATGACGCATGCGCATGCAACATACTTTGATTGTACTCAGTCGGGTTGCCGCGATAGTTCGAGTATTTTCGCGATTGAAATTTCAAAACGATATTAATACATTTTGATTGTCATCCAGATATCAAACTAGTGTCATTTTAACTTCTCTCCTAGTCCCATATTATAGTCAATTATATTAATTTCTATAAATATTAAAATAATTACTCTAGAAAATACCACATTCCAAAGAATATAAACAAAAGTACGTATAAGAAAAATTCTATAGTTTTTTTCCAGCAGTATTTTTACAAAAAAAAATTATATAAATAGTCTAATGAAATATAATATATATATATAATATGAATATTTTTTGAAAGCATGAATGTAGAGCTTGAGTATTATAAATATACTAGGGTTAGTGCAATTTTTCGTGAACATTTTGATGTTAATTTTGTCGATTACGACCCTGTTCTCTAACGAGTGTGAATCTAGTCATTGTTTTACAATAAGGTTATAATATTATTAATATATAATAATTGCACCAGTATTATTGAATTATTTGTTAGAGTCTGTGGTCGATATCACGAACACACAATATTATATTGAAAGGTGTCTACATCTGTGTACTATTTTTCGTCCAATGGAAGACGTACCTCTCCTTTCGTTTGACGGATTATATACCTTATAGCACCTCCATATTGAAAATTACGTTCATATTGTACAGTAGAAATTAAATAATTATTTTCGTTTTACGCAACTATTTCGTATACCTTTTAAAATTAAGTATAAATTGACAAAACATTGCAAATATTAATTTGTTTAAAGCTAATTTTTTAAACATTTTCCACATTATTATAGCATAAATAATATAAAATTAAAGCAGAATATAAATAATTCAAATACTATTTGATGTACTTTTGAGAAATTTCGTTAACAACTGTATTTTGAACGTAAATTTCAGAATATATATATATATATATATATATATATATATATATATATATATATATATATATATATATATATATATACCCCTCATGTCAAGCACTGCATTTTTTGTTCTTTCACTTTTAAACAAATATTGAACAAGAGTTTCTAAATAATTATGGCAATTTTTCTAATCACGTCTTTTGAAACAAGTCAATCATGTAATTCTATATGTATACATATGATACTTTATCGAGAGAAAAAACCGATAATATATAAATAAATTGATAAGCAATATCTCTACGTTGAAAAAGCAATAATATTCAAGCAATAATGAATATTCAAAAGCAATAACAACTATTGACTACAAATGTGTTCGTTTTGCTAGTAGCAATTTCAAATTTTACATTCGAAAAGCAATATAATATATGTATATACAATTCCATCAAAATACTAAACTCTCTTAATAGTTAAATATAATTGCTGTAACTAAATTATAACAACGAATCTTCTGAAGCAACAAATGCTTAATAATTGTTCAAAACAACATTGAGAGAAATGCATTATTATTATTATTATTACGAACGAATTGTACTTTATTGAATAAATATTGTAATTTTGATATCTAGAATATACCTAGATGATCGTATAATAAATCATTTACAATATATATTCAGTAATAAATAAATTTGCATTTTTCTTGTAAAACAACGAATCTTCTAAAGCAGCGTTTATCGTGTAAACAACGCTTCACAATTGTAACAATAAAACAGTTTACACTGTTTTGAAAACATCAGAGTATAGTTCATTCCATATATACAATGTAGAAGTGATATTTTTGTATCGATTTTGCTTGAAAAATACAACGAAAATTGTAGGTTTTAGAATCCAAATATGTGAGAAATGAATTGAACATCGAAGTAAACAACATCAATTTAACAGTTAATCTATTTGAGGTACATTTTATAACGAATAAATACACATTTAAGAAAATAAACTTCAACTTGGTGACTTTTCAAACGAATGAAACAATTTTGTGTCAATCTGATTTCGTATCATGATGAATTTCATAGCAAACAAAACGTTAAATAAATATTTATTCTGTGTTTTCATTTCTGTAAATGTTTATTTAAAAATGATAACATTTATTTCTTGTACCTATTTGTATAGTAATAAAATGTTTTCAATTTACTTTATGATATTTATCTGTTCAGAATTAAGAAAAATTATAAATGTATAAATTTAGCTTTCCACCAAATAAGAATGACAAGGTTTACTTGTGAAGAGCTAATATTTAATGATAAAATAATTACTCAACTATAACAATTAAAAAAAAATAAAAAATTTAAATTTCTTCTACTAAACACAATTTGTAAATTGGCTATTCGTGACAGTGAAAAAACAACATAAATAATGATCTAACAAGACATAAACCAACATAGTAATTATGTTTATGGTGATAACAAAAAACAAATATAATAAGAAATAATGTACCTCAATATACAAACATACATACATACATACATACATACAAATATGTATGTACATACCTCGGATCACAACGAAAGATAAATAATATTACAAAACACATGTGAAAAATAAACACATTAAAAAAGCAGAACAACAAAAAATGTAAACTCTTGTTGAATGTATAGTTGAAAATGAACAACACCGCTACTGGTTTTAGAGATTACATATAACATAATAAAAGCACGCATATTTTAATAGGGAATGCCATAATAAGCTCATTGCGTATAGTTCGTCTCCACTGCAAATTGTACTACACTAATCGAACATTTTTCAAACATCTACGATACATATGTACATACATACATATATGAAGTCATTTTTATGTAATACATACATACATAGTTTATTATACGACGAATATTATTATAACATTTACAAGTCTCTAAATAAATTTTACCAAACTTAAAAAAAAACAAAGCACTGACATTGATTCATATACAATTTGCAGTAGCAGGCCCAAAAATAGAGATAGAGAATCATTTATTTGGATATATAAACTATAGTTTAAAAATAAAAATTTTCTGGCAGTATCCATAGGGCGAACTTTGGCCCCCGTACGACCTCAACTTGTTCTTATGAAAATCAAATCAAATATTAGCAAAAACTAAAAAACGATAGAAGTCAATTTACATTATATTCAAATACATACACTCAACACTTTACACATAAATATATACATTACACACATGCAGCAGTTAAAGTAATATATCTTTACACACGTATGTAGCCATGGTTATCAGAATAATACACTTCGCATACACTTGAAACATACTCACAAACGTAACTTAAAAAAAAAAGTTGAAAAGATAAAAAACTAAATAAAAACGGCAAACATCAAAAGAGTGTATAGTGCATGAATAAGTATGAATTATTCATAAAATTGAAAATCAAGCATTGACCTAGAATAGAAAGAAATAGAGTTTAACGATGCAGTTGTGTGTATGAGAAAGAACACCGTCACACACACACACACACACACACACACACACACATACACACATACATAGTACATGCAATAATAAAAGAAAGAAAAAAAAAACGAAAATGGACCTATGGATATAAGAATTGTATACAAGTATATATATATATATATATATATATATATATATATATATATATATATATATATATATATATATATATATATATATATATACTCTCAGAGACAGCGACACATAGGATCGTTATACAGTATGTATGTCTATGTAGAAATATATCTAAGGACAAGTTTTATATGAGGTCTGAGGGTGGTCCGGGCTTCAAATCCCTGTGGAGTGCCGGGTATTCAAAAGCAATAAAGTGCAGTAGTCGGGTAGAAACAGATCAAGAAGATCTGGTTGCCCGAGGAAATATAGCAATATAGAGATTATATTATATACATATACCTAAGTAAGTAAGTAAGTAAGTAAGAATTAAATATAAGGAAAACTAATGTTAAATAAAAATAATTTTAAATGATATATTGGACGCAGCGGTTGATCCCATGGTGAAATTAATTATTTAAGGAATATTAGGTAATTAGATTACGTATTATATAGGTATATATATATATAAAAAAACAAATTTGTATTTTTGACCTGCTAACTATTTCTTCTCAGCTATATTTTTCAATTAAAATGCAATTTACAATATTAACTCATTTCTACGTATATTTAAAATGGATACAGCTCGATGATTGGTTACATTTAACACAGCATTAAAAGCATCCAATCAAATTTAAACAAACCAACGATTGGTTAAATTTTAGCACGTGATTCCAAAACAAGAAAAGACGTTGTAGATAATGGTCAAAACTATAAATTTGCATAAACTTAGAGTGATTTTAGATCAATTTACCGATAATTCGATCAATCGCTGTAGTCCTTTCATTATATAGGCTAGAATAGCGAGCTGCCTGTTAATAAAAATAACCTATAGCAATATATATATAGCAGCAATATAATAGCCCTATACTATATATAAATTAATATATACATATATACTTACTTATATATAAAAATATACAAAACTTAAGCAATACCTTATATATAAATATATACATACCTACTTATTGCTATTAATAATAATAATCTTATTAATAAATATAAATTTTATTGAAAAACGAGAAACATTGAAAAGAATTAAAAATTTATTCCAGCCAAAATGGTAAATTGCTTTTTATCAACATAACTTTAAAAAGAGATTGAAACACACTTGTAAAAGTCATATAAATAGATAACTATTATATTGTAGGCGTCCAAAAATTTACTCCATATTTGCAGTATGTTTTCTAGAAACCTCTGTATTCAAAACAAAAAAAAATGTTTAAAAAAAATAACTAAATTTTAAAACTTAATAACATATACCTACCTACTATAGGCGTTGCTGAGAGCGCAGTGCTTTACGAATAACTGATATAAATATGACTAACATTTGAAAAACGAAAAATAAACAAAAAATTATTTAACAAAAATATATAATTACTTATAACCTGTACACTATATATTTGCAGTCCATTCGACCACAATGTTTATTATGTAACACTAAATAGTAAGTTTTGTATTATATTTTCATAATAAATAGTACTTAGAAAATATTATAGGTACTTTATTAATTCAAAAATACAAATCATATCACATCCATAATCATCTTAAAATATTGGAATACTATTCAACAAGGTAAGTTAAAACATATTTTATTCGTATACCTATAGGTACCTACTATATACGATAAATCCTTTAATTATGTTTTTTAGGTAATATAAGTATTAAGATAATTACAACTAGGTTGTATATAGAATAAAACAATTGAGTGTCGACGGTACGGTTTACCCTTTCACGACAATCACCTCGCGGCTATAATCATTAATTAACCGTTGACTTTTAATCTGTTCACTTGCGAACACGGATAATAAAAATTGCGAGAAGTTTTTTCGCCAACAGTTTATACGTTGGCAACAGTGGTGATCCTGATGGGCCGCTGATTAATTATCGCTGGCGTCTGTGATTGATTTATTAATTAGCAATTAGGCGTAGATTAATGTCACCAAAACGGTCGCATCGCGGAAAAGGGTGCGTGCGTAGACGCAACAAAGGATTTTAAAACACTAGAAGGGTGGCAGGTGATGGATGCTTTCTTGCCATCGTAAAAGGATGAAAGTGCTTCATCGAGTTTTGGTCACCCTAGTTTTAAAATGTACTATATAACCCACGGTCTTGGCACTATTACGACAGAGACGCATTAAGAGCTTGTTGTTTTCGTTACCGCCGTAAAAAGTTGCGAATTTTATTTAATAAATTGCCTAGAAACATTATTACTGCAGCAGCAGAGAAAACGAGTATCGTTATAGATTCAAATGCAGGATAACTTGGGCAAAACAAAGTATTCTATGTAGTAGTATAGTACTGGAAAGTGAAAATAGGTGTGCCAACTGAGCAGCTGCGACAACAGATGGCAAATGAAAAAAATCGGATACGCTGTAGGTATATATGTATGTACGTTGCACACGAGCCACAGCCACCCTATTAATAAATCACATTGTGCATGGATCTTGTTCTATACTGTTGAATGTAGTTACATTATTAATATATATATATATATATATATATTTTTAATAAGTAACAATCTGCATTTGACGTCTGATCCATAGTTGGCCATTACTATTCTGGATTTACGAGCGCGACCAACTTTATGCATAAGCTGTGTCTGCCAAATGACGTAATCGGATTAAATAAGTTAATGCTGATCAAATATTTAATAAATATTGCCGGAAATGACAGTTGCAAATTGGTACCGGCTGATCGCGAAGTTCCACACACGCTTTTTAGTTCATACATTGTGATCAAAACTATAAATGTAAAATATTTTAGGCAATTTAAATAGTTAAATTACTCCCCCTCCATTAGGTATATATTAATTAGAATTTTTTATTATATTCAATATTAGCGAGCTTCGTGACGTCAGATCTCTATTTTTAGTTCAATGCACAATTGAACAAAGTATAGTTGTAATTAAATATTCTAAAGTTGCATCAGTTGTGTGAGCAATTTTTAATAAATTTAATTACCGAGCAAAAAGGTCAGTGTCTGTTCTGTCCAGACGAATTTAACATTCACGTTTTGTAACTGCACACATTGTTATTATAGCACAAACAGAAAAACACGTGGAAATATTACGCGCATAAACACTTACAATTAAGCTGACGGACATTTAAAATAAAATTAACGTCCACCGTTGTGGCACACTGAAAAGTTGTCATACTGTACAGTCGTTTTTAACGTAGTACGTGGTTATCTGCATATTTCGTCTAATAGATTATTTTAAGTTCGAAATAAATTAACATTTAATTCCATTAATAACGGCCCACCAAAATAGATGAGTATAAATGATGCACTTGAAACGAAAAACTAAACTATCCCTCTAATAACATATAATTAAATAGTCGCTTATCAGCATCTACTAGTGGGGGAGGTGGTGTGTCTCACCGGCTGATAAAAATAAATGATAATGATGGCTTCATCTAAACGGGGCGTTAACCATTGAGCGCGTTTTGCAATCGTGATTAAATGCGCGCGCGTTATTTGTTGTATGTATGTATGTATGTATGTAGGTACACAGTACACACTTTGATGTTCCAAATTGACATGTGCAAGTGTATATATTATTTGGGGTCATCATCAAATTAACTCTATTCAAAACCGTATTTAGATTACTGATCAAAGTGTGTATAAACATTTATGACAATTATTATTGCACAAATTGGTGGCAGTTGTAAGATTTTCGTATTTGTGTTAATTTAAATGATTATTATTTCATTTTTATTTTATATAGGTAATAAATTATACACTATTATTACTAATAATATAAATTAAAAATATTTTTTTTTAATGGTGCTTTCGAAAGATAATTAATCCTTGATTAAAAAAATATATATATATAGTTATATTTTATCATTAATGCGTAGGAATGATGTTTAGCGTAAAAAATGCATATTTTTTGATGAAACATAAATATTCCTGTATTTGAAGTGAAAATTGACGCCTTATAAAATATTAAATGTTGAAATTTTATATATATATATATATATATATATATATATAATATATATATATATATATATATATATATATATACATATATATATATATATATATATATATATATATATATATATATATATATATAGATATATATATATATATTTATATATATATATATATATATATATATATATATATTATATATATATATATATACATATATATATTGATCATCATATGTTTGTATCAAAAAATTAATTACCACCACAAATGTTGCCGTGATTACCAATTTTAATTAAAATTAGTTTTTCTGCTTTGCTAGCGCGTTTTCATACAAACAAATAATTAATGGAATAATTGAACGAATATATGTTGCGAACGGGATACGAACAATGCTGGTGTGTCTGGCTGAGTGAGGGTGAATTTCTACTATACCTACTCCATCAGTATCCACACGAGGAACTTTTAAATAATGCACATGGCCCATATGGTGTCCATTTTTCAAATTATATTAATTATATTTAAACAATAATTGCATTATTTTATTATACATATATGTATGTGTGTGTTGTATCATATGTCCATTCAATCGGAAAAATAATTATACTTTTCTAATGAAATAATTATAGGTAATATTTAACCAGTTGCAAACTTTAGTCGTATGCACCTACATATGTTCTAAACTTTATATCACTTTTATTCCCATAAATAAACTCTGGGGAAAACAATATTTTCCAACAAAAATATATAAAAACATTTATTATGAGGGCCAATATTGTTTGCAAGTAAAACAAAAAGTATTAATTGATTTTTAAACAAAAGCTATATAATATTTTAATATTTTTCATTTTTATAATAATCATGTTGCTCGTTAACTTTCGCGGTTTACAAGATATTAAATAGTTAGCAAAAGCATGTGTAAATAAAAACAGCCCATATTTATGTAAAAACTACATTCAACAATTCGCAATATATTGTTAAAACCTCTTTACAATCTGTGCTTTGTGGGTTCAAATGAAGTATTTGATAAAATATAATGTGTAGGTACTATACGAGATGAACGAATCATGTTTTGCGAATGAATAGTATTCATATACGATTGATATTCTTTTGTGACATAATAAAAGAAATATCCATGTGACATTTCCATTGCATCGGACAAATTGTGAAAACGAGATAAAAAATACGAGCTCTGAATAGATTCTGTGCACTATCTACGTACATACATATACTTGTTCTCTATAATAGATAGTTTAGAGTTGGGGAGTGCACATTGAACCCCATGGCGATCGTAAAGCAACTTAAACAGCGCATGCGCTTATATATACATACATACATGTCTGTCTGTCTGTCTGTCTGTCACCACTATCATATGGTGCATTGTGTTTTAGGGAGTTTGTACACGGTTCAGTAGCGCCGAAATATTTATTATTTCATTCCAATTTTATGGGGAAGTAATATTTTAAAATGCACAATTTAAAACTTATTATTTGATTGACAACTGTAATAGATTCGGTGTTTCTTTTAGTTATACCTATAGCATCTGGAATTAGATTTATTTAAATTTTGTAAATGATAGTTAGCTTTTTTAACCATAGTGCACATTAAATATGTTTAATTTAGTAGTAAATGTGACTATTTATAATAATTACTACTGTAGTTTGGTAGAAATACAAAAATATATTACGAGCGGAAGCCGTGTTTATAATAGGAGTTAAAATAATCATGAAAACAAATCGTTAATGGGTTCGAGTGAAGTTATTTTCTCTGTGGTAAAATCACATTTTAAATACATTGTACAAAAATATAAAATATATATATGGATCGAGAATAAAACACATAAATATGTCAATATTTATTAATGTTTGAATATGAAATACCAAGAAACACTCATCAATATGCACAATAAATGGCAGCGAATGCAAAATTTATATTAACCGTAACTATGCAGTCAGTTACGATTATCGATATGAATAATGCACTAATCGGATTAAATTGTAATAATTTTATAATGGTTTCGCATGAATTGCACGTCTATGCATTTTCATCAAACATGTATGTATATATGTGCAATGGCAGAGAGAGAGAGAGAGAGAGAGAGCTAACCAGGTGGACCTCAGCAACAGCTGACACATTATCACACACGTCAATAGAAAGAGTACTAGTTACAATGTCGAATGAGAGCGATGGAGTATAGCATGTCAAACACCCTTCAACCAAGGTTTGTTGCTGTTCTCCACTGCTCTGCTCTGCTTTGTTGTTGTTGTTGTTGTTGTTGTTTGATACAAAACTGTTGATCATGAACTACTGGCCAGCTTTTGCTCGACTATGCAACAAGTTCACATAAAACTGCTACAAAATATGTATTTTAAGTTATACTTAAAAAAAATGCATATACACACATTTACATAAAGCGCTTTTAAGTAGCACAACTAATAGATTGGCCAATTATACTGAATTAAAAATTTTAATTTCTTTTACGAAGTAATAAATAAGTATTGTAATCACGAAAAAAAAATTTCTCGAAATTTTAACGGAAATACACCTTTTGACCTTCCCTGAATCAAGTCTGACTATTTTTGGAATGACGTCTGTGTGTGTGTGTATATGTGTGTGTGTGTGTGTGTGTGTATGCGCTCTACAGCCTACACTGTTGAAGTTAAAATTATGAAACTTTAAACTTAAGATTTGTATATGTCTGGTAGGAAAACCTCCTATTTTTGAAAAGCATATTCAAACCGGAAGTGCATGTTTACTTGAGACACTTTTTGCATATCTCCGAAACGGCTGCGCTTACAGTAAAAATAGTTAGAATAAAATTGAAAGATATTAATGATTTGAACAACTTTTGTTTGAAACATTTCTTCAAAAAGTGTACCAGTTACGAGAAAATTGCTGATATCCTATTTATATTGCCATAGTTACATAGGTATGGAAAATTATATATAATAAATCGTATCTACTATGCATGTCAACTGTATTAAATATTCAAATATTTTGACATTTAACATTTATTGTCAGTGTCACAAATAAGTTTAGAGTAAAACCGTTACAAAGGTTAGTAAATAATTTAAAATATTATATGAAAATATTTTCTCTGGTTTAAAGTTAATTTGAAAACTAAAAAATGCCCGGCCATAATAATTTTAATAATATGTAATGAATAATGATATTTTCTTTATACTACTATAAATCCAACATTTAAAATCTAAAATACATATGTTTTTCTTTGGAAATCTGACAATAAACTAACTTTACAATTTTATTGGACAATGATGAAAATATTTTCTTGAAACTTAAACATTTTATATTTTTAATTTATATACTATCAATTCTAAATATACTGACTACGTAAAAGAAAGTTTAGGGCCAATACATGGCCGATGTTTTAAATACACATTGATCCTAGGATAATTATTATACATCTTAATTAATTTAGCTCGTTGTACCTACGTAGTGCATATTTCGTTTAGTTTCGAATACAAAAAATTCTTTCATAGAAATTTATTTACATCACCTTGATTTTGAAAATGTAAATATATCAGTCGAAAAACTCGAGCTTTGAGCTTTAAGAAAATATATATATATATATATATATATATATATATATATATATATATATATATATATATATATATATATTAAAGATTCGATTGAAAGGTATTCCATAATTACTTAGAACGTAATTTAATACATTTGTAGTGCACAAACTAAAAATTGATAGATCTGAAGATAAATCCATGGCGAACTAAAAAGAATTAACTAATACATCAGATCGCAAGTAATGATTCAAATCCATTGAGTAGGTACTCCGAGAAACTTTACCGTAAGTTATGTAGTAGCAAAATCAAGTTATAGAATCTACAGTTTGAGAAACTAAAGTACATTAACTGGGCAAGTCTTCTGACGAGTTGTTAGTATAGAAATGAAACATGTATGTATGTATATGTGTATGTATATATGTACAGTGCGTATGTATATATATATATATATATATATATATATATATATATATATATATATATATATATATTTGTAGCGACAGCTAACGCGCGCGTTAACTGATCATACGTATCCGATTACTTTCAACATCAACTAACTTCACTCCGGTGTTACTTACAACTAACATCATTCCATCTTTGTTGTATGTACCTGCGTGTAGGTATATGTTTCACAGTAGCACACTATACCCGATTAATTACAGCAGGTAGTAGTAATTTTTAAATTTAAAAAAAAAATGGTTTGTACGCCCATGAGATAAATACGATACAGTACCACCCCCTCTGAAGCAAGTTGCAACGTTCAAGCTGACGAAGGAGATACACTTTGAATTAACATTCAGGAAGCCATTACCTAAATGACATACGGCTGTCCTTCTCAGTGTTTCATTTCACCCCACACAGCCCTCGTGCATAAGTCGAAAAGGGGGTTTTTGATTCTACGTTTATATGTGCAATGTCTGTGTTTGCGATTAACACGCTGCGATCAAAAGAAATGCCGCTGCTTGCTTTTTACATGGAAAGGAAACATATATACTCGTAGGTATATATACCAACTTTTTATATTTGCAAGATTTAAATAAAGAACTTCGCGTTTGATATATGTTGAAAGACTTTTTATGTATTGCCGTTTTTTTGAGACAATATAGGTATTAAGTTATTTATTAGAAAGCAAAGTTCTTTGAAGAGGAAATATAGTAACGCAACTATAGAATATTTTTTTTAATCAATTAAAGTTCTGCTGTCCGTTATCGTAACTCGAATTGATTTGAAACCAATACCTACAGTTTATTATAGAAAAGGTCGTTGGCCTGCAGTCAGTGCCACCCGTCAGGGTACATCCTGATAGCACGCACCAGGAAATGGTGTTGTCAAATAGTTTTATTTTATTTTTTTGAGGTTTCCGTTTCCTTCTATCAAATTTTCAAATAGATGCAGCTGTTATACGAACGCGCGGATCACACGGAATCATTCGCCAACAAAACATAAAAAGACCGTACAGTATCATTGTGTGCGCAAACTTATTCTATTTTCACTTGGGATATACGGGTAGATAATACTTTTATGTATACGCGTATAGAAAATAATGCTTTTAAAATCTATCCATTTGGTATTGATGCAACGCCAACTATTATTTATTTTCGATTGAGATCGTTCATTTATAATATAAATGAAATACGTACTTTACAACTATTATTCTTGGTGCATACATGCAATGACGAACTTTTTATTTCTACAACATGGCTTTCGTTTTCTTTGATATAACTCTTATACATACATACATACATACAGCAAGAACATGATTACTTGAGACATAAAGTGGTTGGCGTATGTGTTTTTTTTTTACGCCATGTAAACATTTTTCTCTGAGCCGCTCGCACGTTCATCTAAGTGCATATACGCGAGGAACTAGCAACAGTGTCTGTATGTGTGTTATAGATGGATGTCCATTACTATATATATGTATATACATTTTTATGTGTGTGTGTGTTATGTTTGTTTTTACTATACATTACTGTTATCCATGGCTTCATTTATATAATGCGTAGCTTCTACGCAATCCTCTTTTAGTATCCATATAAGAATATGCACATGAAATATTCTGGTATCCATGGAAGTATTATTTTACTTTTATAGTTGTACATATGTGTAAGCGCGCGCACGCGCATGTGTGTGTGTGTGAGTCGTGCAGAATGACAATACTAACTTCTAGAGAGCAAGCTACATGGAGGTGGTGAAGTACTTTGAAGCATCTACTGGTGGTAGTGACACAAGAAGAGGGTGACATGTGTGTGTGTGTGAACATTGGCCTTTTAGTGGCACTCGGCACCGACGAGTTCACACTCTCGGTCACGTACACGTCGGGCTCTCTAATCAAGGTTCACATTGCCATCTTGCCTCCCGCACAGACTTAACCAGCTGCTGATGCAACAACTGATGTCTGCTTGCTTAGGGAATTGATTAGATCTATTCCATTGTGATACTTTTTAAAAATATTTATACAAATTCATCAAAACAGATATTTGTCTGAAAATCTAATAAAAGCGGGCTGGGAAAAAACCAAAATTAATTAAACGTAGAATCACACCATTGCAAGTGTTACCCAAATAATCATTTGAATTTCTCTAGCAAGCTTCCTCTAACCAGCCAGCTAGCTAGCTAGCTAGCTAGCCTGATGGTAGATAGTAATTGAATTTAACATTGATGTGGACGGCGAATGCTCGGGGCTTATTGACTCGGTGTTGGTGGCAGTGGCGGCGGAGGAGGAACATAGGCACAAAAGGGGGGCGACCATGCCCTGAACTAATGAAGGGACCGTCGTCGTCCCTCTCCAACACCACTGTAGTACTCATACAACACACAGCTACAAGTGGCCATTGAGGAGAAAATGCAACGCAGACAGTTTGTGCGCTACAACGAACGGGCAGGATTTTAGGAGGGGTCTCTCTCTCTCTCTCTCTCTCTCTTTGTATATATGTGCCCTTCGCATTTCCGTATAAAGGGGATGAATTGTGGTCGGTGCTACAGGGCAGGAATCAAGAGTGATTTATGTGCAATATCGTCGAGAGAATGAGGGCCGGGATTAGGGAGTATAGAGGGATGAAAGGGATGTTTAATATAATCCATGATGCAAAAACTCTATGGTTTCATGTGATATATTATACGAGGTGTTACTAGTCCAGTTGTTATATTATATTAAAAATATTTATAACTAATCGGCTTTAACAAATCTCACAAAAACTATCGTTGTGTTTAATCGCGCGCAAATAAAAAGAAAAAGAATTATATAGTATCAAAACACAATGATAAGAAAACCTGAATGACCTAACTAGAAAATAAATGTACTAAATAGTAATAAATGTCTATATGGTTTGGACAGTTTACGATTTATCGTGTTTGAAAAGGCCAATTTCCTAGCTTTGTATAAATGCTAATAACAGCGTCAATTCAGTTCAGTTTAGTGCATTTTAGTTTAGTTCAGTTCAGTTCAGTTCGGTTCAGTTATTGTTGGTATTTTAAATAGGATGAGTGCCGGTTCGCATGACGTTGTGCATCTGTTAATAGATAAACCAATTTGCCACACACTTATCAAGTCGACATGTAGTGGCATTTATCATTTGTTATTTTCTGTTCTGCGGAAAGAAAGCAAAACGAATGACCTCGTTTATGTACGAGATAATGTATTCTTAATGCACATACAATGTAAACATGCACATTATTAAATGACATTCAAATAGATAAATTATGCCCTTGCTTATCATAAATCTTGATCATCAAATATAACCTAATGATTATTTTATTGGTTTTATTAAACTAATTTTCGGTTATTTAATATTATGTTATTTCACTTGCCAAGCTTTTATTTATTACACTACGATTGATTTTCCACTATGCATGCATTCCAATAGCACACCTACATACATACATACCTGTATTGGAAATAAATTCAATCAATAAATCTGTAAACTGTAATGCACTGATTCTCCAGTCTCTAAAATATTTATATATTTAGAGAAATTGCTATGCAAATATTGGCAGTAGATAAATTTAAGTCAATAAAAACTTGACGCCATTCGTTTAAAACGTATTTCTTTAAAAGAAAAATTAAATAAGTAAACAACATATGTATGTATGTATGTATGTATGTAGTATGTATATAAAGAAGCAAGTAAACATTTTCAACTTTGTTTATTTTTTTTATTACTTTAACATATAGAATACTACAATCACTTTGTATTTATTTTCTAACAAGGAACACAGTTTGGATACAGTCCACAATTAGAACCACTACATCTACCATAACCTCCTCCAAATCTTTCATCATAACTCCCTCCAATGAAATTACCCCCAAAAGAACCACCCCCAAAAGATCCACCACCTGTACCGACTATCCCAGGTCCAAAACCACCGGGTCTAAATTCTGCACCTTCTGCTCCAGGTCCGATAAATCCATCTCCAAATCCTGGCCCACCAATTCCTACACCTGGTCCTCCAACTCCAAAACTTGTTCCACCAATTACACTACCTGGACCACCTAGTCCCATACCTGGTCCTCCAATTCCAAAACCTGGTTCCCCAATACCTACACCTGGTCCACCTATACCAATATTTGGACCTACAAATCCAAAACCTGAACTACTAATTCCAACACCTGGTCCACCTATTCCAATACCTGGACCTCCGATTCCATAATCAGATCCACCTATTTCCACACCTGGTCCTCCTCCGATCCCATAATCAGGTCCACCTATTCCAACACCTGGTCCACTTCCGATTCCATAATCAGGACCACCGATGCCAATACCTGGTCCAGTAGCAACTCCAGCATTTGAGTATCCATAAGCATATCTATTATGACGGTGTATTAAATGTCCATGGTGGTGGTGTACGCCAACCGGAACCGGAACAGGTACCGGGATGTTTTGGTGTACCGGAACATGTACTGGAACTGGAATTCTTTGATGTACTGGTACGGGTACGGGTACTGGAACATCTTGTCTTACAGGAACAGGTACTCGTACTGTGTGGTGAACTGGGACAGGGACGGGGATGTTCTGGCGAACCGGAACTGGCACTGGAACTCGCACTGGATATGGTACTTGCACTGGCACTCTGTAGGGTACTTGTTGACGAACTGGGTACGGTACTGGATATGGTTGAGGTACTCGTATTACCACTGTTTGTTGTTCTGGTTCTGGCCGTGTTTGTTCGGGTAGCTCAGTTATTTTGCTTATTATTTGACCTCCAGGAGATGTCTTTTATTATATAAAATCAAATTATAATTGAGTCACATATAAATATAATTCCAAAGCTCATAACAGTAGTTAATATGTGTAGTAAAATTATAATTACCTGATGAGTGCTATTTTCAGAATTTTCCGATGTAATAATATTAGTATTGGTAATATTAATCGGAATCCGGACTGTATTATTATTAAACACAACGTTGGTAACATTGACCATCGCATATTGTGTCCCGTTCAAGAAAGTCGTCGACGACCCCGAGGATGGGACTGAAGATATCCATTGTTTGGTATGAGTTGATTCGTGAACTCGTGGTCGCTCTCGTTCGCAATTTTCCTGGCAACATTGGTTACACTGCCGGTTATTTTGACAGCTTTGTGTCTGGCATACATTGCATTGATTGACGCAACAGTTTGAGCAACAGTTTTGACTTATACACTGGTTGCACGACTGCGAACAAGAGCTGGAGCTCTGCGAACATGAACCGCATGACGACGAGCACTGTTGTCCACAATTATTATGCCTCTTCAACCGCGTTAATGTCGTGGAAGATGATGTTCTTTGGGACAATGACGAGGCGACCGTTGTTGCTAATATGATAGCGAGTATTATTACGATGTATGTTTTCTGAAAATATATTTTTAAAAGTGCGTTTCGAAAGTATTGTTTATAGACTCTTTGCAAATATTTGTTGACTATTTAACAATAAGTGTAGTACATATATTGGAAAATACATTTACATATGTAGGTAATATTTGTTGTATGTATGTATGTATGTACTTACCATTGTACGTCTACTGCAACATAAACTAGTTCACTAAGTTGAAAATTATTTTGATGTGGGCTTTTATAAATTTATTAATATAATAAAATATATTTTTTTTCTTGCTAGATGCATCTAGACAATTGGGGCGATCTAATTATTTTTAACAAAGATGTGAAGTAGTGCATTTGTTCATTTATTGTTTTGACAAGTTTAAAATGAACTTTGGCATTTGTAATTATTATGAAACTATTCATAATAAATAGATAATTTATAAATGCTTAGATCACTTACATATGAAATACAATTATTTTATTATCAAATCTATCATTTACCTGCAAATAATAAGATTCGATTCGATTGTATATTACTTAAATATAACAGTTATTAGAACAACAAATGTTAAAATATAAATATATTGTGTTATAATAAATTTTGTCTTTATTTGATAATTTCCACAAGATTAAAGTGTGTAACTGTACAAACATTATACGAAGCATCCATAACAAGATCCAAAAGCCAAAGAGTTGTGAGAAAATTTATTATAAAATTGACTGCCACAACGTGAACAATCTTGATTAATATTTGAACAACCAGATAGACCAAGCCGAGAACCTATCGTAGCAGTTGAAAATCCAGTCCACGGTAAGGTATAACCACCAAGTCCAGAGGTTGTAAAACCACTCCATGGTATCGAATATCCACCAAGTCCATAGCCATACCAAGGATTTGAATATTGATTCAGCTCAGAGCCAAGCCAAGAACTTGGTCCAGTTCCAAGCAAAGGATATCCGCCACCCCAGTTGCCAGTTTCACTCCAGGTACTAGGATACCCACTAGTCCAAGTACCTGGATATCCACTAGTCCAAGAACTTGAAATTCCAGATCCAATCCAGGTGCTAGGATATCCTGAACCAGTCCAAGCGGGATAACCACCTGGATAACCAGCTCCAGCCCAAGTACTTGGGTATCCGGTTCCGTAAGAGCCCCAATTTCCATAGTCCACAGTGCTTCCTAAATAAAGATAATCTCCATGCGTTCGACCATGCCATCCTCCACAAAAGCTACCACGCCAGGATGGACGACGGATGGTACAACCTCCTGCATAACATGGTAGGTTTGTTATTGGATATAGATGAGGATGTTGATCACCAGGAACTGTTATAATAACAACATTTCCATTACCATTAGAAGAAGGTGGCGGTTTAGTCGGCTTAGTTGGTTCTGTCGTTATAGAAATTACAGAGTCTTTCTCGCAAATCTTCCCAGATCCTCCAGAATTACATGAAGAAGTGGCAGAATTTTTAACAACGTTTGTGTTTTGGATATTTATAGGTATACTTATACTGTTCGACAAACCCAATCTATTATGTGTTTGTGTGTTTACAGTATTTGAATGTGATGTAGAATGATTGCTACTGCTAATTATCGGTGTGGATGTAGAAGCAGTTGGAGGAACTTGGGGAACCGTAACTGGTGCTGAAGTTGTTACCGATGTAGTTGTATTTGTGCATGATACTTTACAACACTGAGAACAATTTATATCGGTTTGACATGCTGAAGTTGAGCAAACGTTACATTGGTTTTGGCAGCAGTTATTGCAGCAGTTATTGGAGATACAGTTTGAGCACGAATACGATGAAGCTGAACTGCAAGAAGACGCACAACCGCTGGAGCATCCATAGCTACGTTTCTTTAATACTCTCAACAATGCATTATGGTCTTCTGGTGACGGGAGATTCCATTTGAATGAGTATGAATAGACTGATACGATCAGCAACACAAATATGAAAATTTTCTAAAACAATATTAAATGTTATTCAAATATTTAAATTATTTTTGGAAGTAATTTGAAATTTAGAAAAACAAACATTTTAATTGAATAAGATAGGTACATACGAGTACATATCTACTTATTTATATAAACAGAACAAGGTAAAAGTAATATTTTATATACATTGAATATCTTTTCTCAGGAAACATTTGATTTGCGTTTATAAAAAAATTAAATACATATATTATTTATAAGAAATATTATTTATTAGTTTTTTAAGAGATATATAATTTGGAACAATCATTTTAAAAAGTATATTCAAATGAATAATTGAACTAGACTATGGAATCAATAATACAAATTTGAAAAGTAGAATAACTATGATTAGATTTTATGATTTTTAGTACTTGTAACCTAGTTAAATATGCTGACACGATTTACTTACCATTCTCGCTGCTATCACGAGCACTTGTATCATCACTTAAAATGCAATCACTGCTATATATTTGAAAAAAGATTTCAATTTCGATTTTTTCAGAGCAAATATTGCAAAATTAGGAAATAATATGTGATGAATTATGCGTATTATACGCAAAGTTCATGTTATTTTTAATATTTATATCAAAGCAGCCTTGATTAAAATATTTTCATATATTATGCAAGCAAAATTGCGATTATTATTGATTGATTATTAATATATCAATACATTATAATTTAATTTACCATCTATTTGCGAATGATTTTGTAAAATAATTCAATGAAAATCCCACATTGTTTCCGGGTTTCAATAGAATTTCTAAATATTTTTATAACTTGTTTCGTCATAAGTTTTAGTGAACAACATATGTAAACGTGAATAAATCGCAACGCTTCGTTCTGACAAATATTTTATGATACAATCAGAGTAGCAACTCGTAATAATTGTCGGGGTGAAATATTTACTCCTACCCGCTTCTTAAATGTGAAATAGAATAAAAGATGGTAACATAATTTAACTTGACACAATCTTGAGTGGCTCAAATATTATAATAGCATGGTTGATTTTGATACAATAAGAGACTTATTAGCCATCTAGAAATTTTGGAAATTACATTATTAACTTGTATCTTAATTCGAGTACATTTTACGTGTTTTGCAATTGCAAAATATTTGTAAAGTTTTATATATGTTATAGTCCTACAATCACGGAAATTGAGTAATTATTATTATTATTATTAGAGCCTAAATTATATTTATTTAATTAAATTTAAGAAAGAAAAAAAAAACACAATGTTATCTTGATGACAAGTAAAACATTCATTTTCATATTGATTGCACTTGATTTTTTGTGACAATGAAAAAGTAGTAAAAAATCGGAAAGAGATAGGAAGAGAGACGAAAGATGGTTAAGTTTGCCAAGTTAGATAAGGTACGAAAATGTCACTTGTAGGAGAGCACTTATCGATATTACTGTCACTTTTCACACACACACACACATACAGCGAGAGAGAGAGAGAGAGAGAAAGAACCCTTTTCTCGTTCATTTATCTCTTTTCATTTCCGCTGGAATATTTTCGTCCGACAGCCACCCAACCCAACGTAGACACGGGAAATTTAACCCTTGAACAGATTGTTTCGCAAATATTTAACCGTCAACTTGTCGCACTACTATTATCGTTCTTTCGGTCTTGTTCGCTTGTTATTATCATTTTTCTCCTCGCATTCCGTCCTTCTCGCCTTAACGTTCTCATCGCCTTTTATTTACGAATGTTTTTGTTTTGTTCTACATCGTATACACAACTTGTTTGACAGATGTTCAAGTACCTCGATGTTTTGTCGCTAATTAAACTATACACATACTTCGCAAAACAATTCCATTAAAATTATATTATTTGATATTTCTATTTATTTTTATATGCTCCATTATATATATATTTATGGAGCATATAAAAAACGTTCTTTTATACGTAGTAGGTACATTTTCTTTAGATAGGAAGGGTATTAAAATAGAAATGTTTAAACATTCAAGAAAATCGAATTATTAATTTCGCTAAATTTGATTTATTATTATTTGAAAGCTACGTTTTTTTTTTATATTTAGTTCTCTTATCGTATTACTGGCTCATCTAAAATAGATTTGTAATATCGTGTGGTTCTAGTAGTAGTATATTATTATTTAATTCAGCAGCAGTATATAGAATGTTTAAAAATTGAAAAGTTGAGATGTCGCTGCTGTGGAGAAACGATACGGCATCGCGAAGTGTGACACAGCTGTAACAGACATATCAGGCAATCGAATAACAAAATGAATTCCCAATATTTCGACTGTCAGTAGAATTGTATGTTACCGCGCTAACGTGGGGGTGTCCGGAATTGCACATTCAGCTCCGGGCAACCATGGCGCAAACTATTCTAGAATAACCGCCACCGACCGAGCCGTTGCACAGAACTAAACGAAAAAAAAGACGGTCGAATGGTTGTATGTATGTATGTATGTATGTGCATACACCGACAGACGAACACAATTTTATCTCTTTCCGTTTCAATAGTACATGACAAGTCGTTGCGGTTCAATGCTAAGGAAATTATTTTATTTTTCATCATGTTTTGGTTCATATTGTTGATGGAATTTTTCATTTCCAAATGCTTGTCTTTCTACCTTTCTTATATTTACTTTATTCCAAATTGAATTTATTACAAGTAATTATTATTATTATTATTATTATAGATTACAAATAAAACATATATCAATGTTATTTTTTATCACAAAATATTATACAACTATCACGTTAATAGAATAAAAAATAAATCCTATCATAGATCAAGTGGGCATCATTATCGCAATTAACTATTCTACTCTATAAACAAACTGTACTCCAACCGTGTGAAGGTCATACATCACAGAACACTGTTAGTTTCACTTTAGCCTTTAGACTAGTTAGTCATGAAGTTGTATTCTGTAATATCGGTGTTTGTTGTGATATCCCTTGTGGTATGTGATGGGGCACGTATACTGGGTATATTTCCGCCCCCAGCACCTAGTCACTACAGTCTGGGGAATAAACTTATGGTAGAACTTGCGAAAAGGGGTCATGAGGTGACTTTTATAAGTTCTTTTGGGCGCAAAGAGCCTGTTAAGGGTATAAGGGATGTGGTGTTAACTGGATTCAGCGAAGAAATGGAAGGTTAGTGCGTAATGTTCAAAGATGCCAGCTCAATTTATTTATTATTAGGTAATAATAAATTTAAAATACATATTTCAGCCGCGAAAAAACAGATGTTGTCTAAAGACAAGCTCAGTGCAATTTCCCAATTTTCAAATTTCATGACAATGTTTTCAAAGCAAGCAGAGGATGTGTTGAAGCACCCAAATGTGCAAACGTTGTTTTCAAAAAATGAGAAATTCGACTTAATACTTATGGAGTCTTTTATGAACGAGGCTCATATGGGATTCGGGTACCATTTTAAGGCTCCGACAGTCATTTTAAGTACTGTAGGCGCAACTTTGTGGGTAAACGAATTTGTCCGAAATGCTGCCAATCCGGCTTTTGTGCCGGATATCACTGGAACGCTACCATTAAAAATGGGATTTATTGATAGAGTTAAAAACACTCTTTTGAGTAATGCTTTATCACTGGCTATGAATGTTTTGCATTTGCCAACTCAAGATGACATCTTGCATAAGTATTTCCCTGATGCCCCACCCCTTTTGGACCTAATGCACAATCACATCTCTATTGTTTTATTGAACTCGCATCCAAGTTATGGAGTCGCTAAACCTGGAGTACCAAATATGGTGGAAATTGGAGGATATCATGTGGACGAGCCGAAAGCGTTACCTGAGGTTCATTGCTACTTACATAACTACTGCTTCTATCTTATATATTTCTTTACATTTCTAGGATTTAAACAAATACTTAGACAGCGCTAAAGAAGGATTTATATTATTCAGTATGGGCTCTAACTTGAAAAGTACCATGCTTCCTATAGAGTTACGAAACACGCTTATGAAAACGTTCGCCAAACTTCCTTATCAAATCTTATGGAAATTTGAAGACGATAAAATGGAAGGGAAACCCGCCAATGTCAAAATCCATAAATGGTTACCACAAAATGATATTCTCGGTAAGGATTACCAATCTAAAGTACACCAGCTAGATGACATATTAACATATTTTTAGCGCATCCAAATCTGAAATTATTTATCACCCATGGTGGCTTATTGAGTACGACTGAAGCCGTGTACCATGGCGTCCCAATAGTAGGCATTCCTGTTATTGGTGATCAAAAATCGAATATGGCCAATGCAGAACGTTTAGGCTTTGGCAAAACCGTTGCCTTTGATAACTTAAGCGGTGACAAATTATTTGAGGCTGTCACAGAAGTTTTAGGTAACGAAACGTAAGTGTTTGCCATTTTAGAAAAATGCGTTTAAATTATTTACCCGTTACTTTTCTTATAGGTACCGGGACAACATTCGTCAACGATCTGTTTTACTTCGCGACCAGCCTATAAAGCCTATTGATAACGCCATTTTCTGGATTGAATACTCTTTACGAAACGGCTATGCGAATCATTTAAAAACTTCGGCCATTGACTTAAAGTGGTATCAAGTTATGTTACTTGATGTGCTTGCGGTTTTAGTTTTAGGGGCAGTAGCAGCCATTGCAATTCCTTATTTGTTGATTAAGAAATTGTGCTGTGGCAAGAAGCAAAAGCCAAAGTTGTCGCAAGAAAAAAAGAAAAAATAAATTTAGTATTCATCACATTGATTCCATTTACATTTTCAATTGTTATTAATTTTATAAGACAGTATTTTTCATGCTTATCACTTTTTGTGTTAATATTTCAAGTAGGTAAATAAATTGTTATACAAATTAAATATTTTGAAACATCTGTTATATAATACTATTATCATTTTAATCTTATCAACATTAAATTAGTAGATAAAATTATCCATAGTCACTCTACAAATAATTGACTTTTAGATGTTAACTAATTTATTTATTATCAAAAGTTAAACATTTAAATTGTTATATAATTTTTGGTTGAATGTACATACAAACAAAAAATTCTTAGAATTCATAAACAATTTTCTGAAACCTGTTTAGATGCTTAGGCTATAACCTTGACTTTACACAAGGCCGTGTCCGCATATATGAAGTCATAATGTAAAAGCATACAAATCAACTGAGTCACTACTTAAATATTGAGTAACTCACTTTGGTGGTAAATAGCGTTAACTAATAAAATAATTTGTAGGAAATTTATTTAAAATAATATCTATGAAAAATATTGGAATGGAAGTTTAATTATAATAGTATTTTTAACGAAAATTAAATGTGTGAATTGTAGAATTTTTTTGAACGAACTTAATCCAATTGTGAATGCAAAACGTTTATCAACATTCAGAATAAAATCAAATTATATCACAAAGTAGAAATCAGTGCTAAAAACACGTATTGAATCTAATCGGAGGAATCAAAAGATGATAACAAACAAATGTAAAAATAAAATGTCTAGACGGCCAGTGAAGTGGGTAGTAGTACGTTGAATTTATCGTTAAATTAAACAACTTGGAGATCGCGATTGTTATCGCCTGGTTTCTTTACCGTCTCAGTGGCAATTCGTGATCTTTCGCCGTGAGGTAACCGATTGTAAGCCATTTTGTATAGTGACGTCACAATTAATTACAAGGTCTTATTTAACTGATGCAAAGTATTTTTTTGTTTTGCTAAAGTTTCATCAATGTCTAAATTTGCATTTGTACACTTTGTCGCGATTGCAAGCTCTTTCATTGGTATTCAAGAAAGGCAATCATCAAGTTGAGGGTAGATTTTCTATTCGCCATTCGTCATAGCTTTGGCAGAAAACTATTCACCACGAAATGCACAAAGCAAATAATGAAGCAACACAATTTTATTTCATCTGCTGCCGTGCGACTATACGTATGTATGTATATCGAATTATAAGAGATAGTTGACGATGCGCGATCACATACATACATAGCTTTGTCGCGTCCGGCGCGCGTATAAAGTAATTTGAACTTTCCAACGAGCAGTTTGGAAATTACATGGGAGTACATAATTACGCCAGTCGCAATTAAACCAAGAAAGGAACGTCATTAGGACGTCCGTGAATGTACAGAACGATTGTGGATGAAACGGCGGTGAGGGGGCACTTCAAACCATCACACTGCAGTGACGTTCGTGTGCGGAATTGTTAAAATCTTAAATTATCACCCTTTGCAAGTAATTGGAATTATTTTTGGTTGGTAAACGGCTAAAGGGTCCTATAACCTCTAATTTTAGCTTCATTTTTAATGTAGCTTGAATTTCATTCGCATCATAAATAAACCAAAGTGGAATATAACATTCTTAGATTACAAATTTATTTAAATAATCTTTACTTATGCATATTTTCGCGAAAACTAAAAAATATAAATATACTAAAATATGATTTATTTCAAAGATACAATCATTTAAACAAATTTACAATTTTTATTTCTGGTCATATTAATAATTAACTAATTCTTATTTCAAGGCAATAAAAATTGTTTAAATATCTAATTTTAATAGGTATAAAAATGTTTATATGTTTTGTTTAAATTGAAAAAATCGCAACAAAATACGTAAAAAATGAAACAAAAAGGTGATTGTTTTACAAAAATAGTACAGAATAAATATATTTTCTAGTTCTCCGCTACTGAGTAGAACTAGTTTCGCGTAATGTTGGTGCGGGCCAAGCAATGCCGGGCATAATTCATCGAAGTTTGACAGATTCTCATTTAGTTCAGCTCAGCAAGGGCCTCTTTTAAGTTAAGTGTTCTTTTTTTTCCCGCGCGCGCCATCGTGGATAATTAATTTTTTGGCAATTAAAGACGCATCGAGTGGCCGAAAGCGCTAAAAAAATGCGATTAAAAAAGAACTCAATGAGAAAAATGAGTGCTTTTCAGTCTAGTTAAAAATTACCACTTGATTCCTCTAAATAAAAGCTACAATTATTTTTGTTGCATTTTCTCACTTCACTTACTTACTGTCCATTAGATGCAAAATTTATTTCTTTTCCCAATAGTTTTACCACTAATACACAACTATGTGATAGATTTTGGTTTCTTATACGTAGCGAGTATATTTTGTTGAGTAAAAACTAAGCAATGTATTGTATGTATGTATGTAGTACCTATAGGTATGTATGTAAGTTTCATCGGTAGTGTTTTAATATTCAAACTCCATTTCTATTATACCAAGTATAAAGACGGAAAAGTTATTCGCTTATTTCTATACATACATATGTATATACAAAGACAACTAAGGCTAAGACTTCTACTTCATTATAGAAACACTTGTAAGAAAGTACAATTCTATGGTTGTTACTGCTGTTGCAAACAATTGAGTACACGAAGCAACAGCCTCCTAGATGTAGTAATAGGATACTGTTGCTTATTTCAAGCAACAAGGCGCATACTAACAAAATAACACAAAGAAATGTTACAATCTATTTTATGTCTTCGTTTCATTTACTTTTATTATTATCTGTTTTCAACTTTATGTGGAAAATCACGATGTTTGGTTTACAAATGCTCCGACTATTCGATATTTATGCGATATGTGCTGCTACACTAGTTCATACCAAGCACGTTTATAGTTTATACGTTCTTATCAAAAAGTAACTGATAATATATATTTATATATATATATATGTATGTATGGATGTGGAAGAGTAATCACATCGCATATTGGGCGAAAATGGGACAACAGAAATGTAACAGTGTTTGAAATAGTGAATCACTTAGTAACAAAAGAGAAAAGAATATTTTGAGCTTAGCATGACAGTGATAAATCAGAAAAGTGGCAGGAAAGCTTTTAAATATAAATAAGTGCTGATTATCTT
This sequence comes from Nebria ingens riversi, assembly GCA_018344505.1. Taxonomy (NCBI): domain Eukaryota; kingdom Metazoa; phylum Arthropoda; class Insecta; order Coleoptera; family Carabidae; genus Nebria; species Nebria ingens. The sequence continues at coordinate 3,119 of JADQWA010000164.1, read as the reverse complement.
TAAATCCGATAGCACACAACTATACAGAATTATTGAACCTTTTCTCGCAATTTCAGGAAGAAAAATACTTAAAAAATAAATTGCATCTACTTGAAGCGCGAAATGGAAGGAATAAAAAATAATACATTTGTTCGTGTGCGGCGAGTGGCGACACGATGCGATGCCATGCCATGCCATGCCACGCGTTTCCTTTCAACGCGCGCGGACGAGAACAACGAGCAATTTTATTCGTCGACGAAACTGCGATCATAAATAATATGAACAATCTTAATTCTGTATCCAATTACTACCCAAAGGCACTTCCATGCTATATTCTATTCCACAATAGCTCACACAAAAACGGCACGATTTTATAAGACTATTAAATAATAGCAATAAAGTGATAACTGTCTGCATCACTTTCCACATTTCTGTTGGTCGTTGGTTAAAATATTCTCTTGTCAACGCAATGTGTTTTAGCGAACAATTTCTACTTAAAATATTCAAAGTAATTTGCATTTTGAATACAAGATATACACGTGCATCACCAGCTAAACTTTTGTTCACTATATATGTATGTATGGCTGCGGTTATAACCGAGGGAAAACGGTCACACTGACCGGCAACCATTAGCCACCGCCGTATATCGTTACAACTAATACACGAATAATTTAGTTTGTTAGAAATTATTATATTGGTCTGCATTATTTATCACAAACCACATGAAATATTGATATTTAACTTATATTCATTTATGAAATCATATGTAATATTTTACCATTTATTATTTATTGAACAATGTTTGGTTATAATTCGTTTCTGAAAGAAATGGCACAGAAATATCTTTCGAAATATCACGTAAACGCTATAGGTACTGTTTCTGTTGTTTGAACCCGATTTCCCGATTTGCAACATTTCCTTTACCATGTGTAGGTACATACATACATACATACATACATACCCGCTGCTAATCTAATGGTGATGATACTTGTATATATATATACGATATATTGTATTTATATACGTTGTATATTGCTAATGATAAAGGGTGTTTAGTAGAGCACGGGGAGAGTTCGTATATTACCGGGGCGCAAAGCAACGGTATTATCTGCCGTCGATATCCGTCATGCGGAGAGAGAGAGAGAGAGAGAGGCACAGGCTCAACTTCCTAATTGATAAGAATATCTAATGTCAGCTCAGCTCATTAGTGGTTGCTGTTCCATCATCCTTTCTCTTTCTATTCTATTACTATCCTTCTCTTTCTATTAAGACTGTTTAACACTATGATTTATTTATTAAATTATAACCATAAAATATAACTATCTACTAAAAACATCACATTCAAACAATTTGTTAAATAAGGTCATTTCACTCGGGAAGGAATCAAAGAATATAGCCTTTATTAAGAAAGTGAGAAAGCCATATGCATATTAGAGCCTGTTTTTTTTTGGGCCAAATAACTCCTGAAGTACAGTACTTATTAAAATTAAAATGCGAACGTATTTAATTGGACATCTACGCAATATGTGTATCAAATTTGGTTGAAATCGGTTTAGTGCCTTCAGAGGAGAAGAGGCGACAATATTTTGGTCTTACGACTAGCGAGCGAGTGACTCACATAGTTACCAAGTATATGACATATATATTCTTATTTTTGAAATCAAGACAATGTGAAATGAATTTCAGTGAAAAACATTTTTAAATACGAGAACGTTATAGACAAAATATGCACTAAGAGGTAATAAAATAATATGGTACATAAATAAACGAAATGAATGTGAAAAGTAAAAAGATAGAATAGATTGAGGTAATTCTTGAAAAAGGTCTACCATCACATTTATAGTAAACAGTGTGATTTACTTGATTGAACAGTGTAAAGCAGCCTTTACCTATTCACTCTTTTCTAAAGCCACAAAAGCGTCACCCACGCAACAGCGACCTTTAAGTCAGGTGAAATGTCGGCAGTGCCGCAAAAGAAGTGAAAAAAAGGCAAAGCACCACACCAGAGCCCGTGACGAAGAGTTACTGAAATAACAATGACAACGTTAATTTTTATTCATGTTTACTTTGCCGGGAGTTCATCGTCGTTTCTTTTTTTAAATTCATTTATCGTTTTCCCTTTGTGCGAGTCAGTCACGAATGCCCTGGTAGTTGTAGAGGCCTGCCGCGCCGCGCTACGCCACCAAGCTAACAGGAGTTAAAATTTTAAATAAACATTACAACCTCGTCGACTCGAGAAGTGAATTCACGATTTTGATTTCGATCGCTGAGCAAATAAAAAAAATACAATCAAGAAGCAGGAAAACATTTATAAATTATTCCAAATTATATAGGTACGGATTGTTTTTGTAACGAAAGTTCAATTTTGGTACGCAAAAAATATATTTTTGTACTAGCCTTATACTAATTGCTCATATTTAGACGTGTTGAAAGGGGGGCAGGGGGGGGGCAGATGCATTTCTGAATTAATTGTAAAATTATTAACGCATATATTATGATACAAACAAATATCAAATATACATATGTATTTAAATATAGAAAATCTAGTGCATACATATGCGTTTTGTTCAATGGATAATAAACAGAGTGATTCATATTGTGTAATAAATGTCGGTTAAACGAAAAAGAATATACATAAATTCGTATTTATATATGTATGTATGTATGTAGTTTGATTATATATTTTTAAGAAACAACGAGCTCATCTGTATGCTGAATCTAAAACAATATATCCTGTAGAAGATTCGTACAACGCAGAGAGCTTATAAGATGAATAAATTGTACACAGGCCAAATTTACAGTGGCCATTTGCAACGGAAGCGGTTTGGAATCCGACCGATAAACAGTAACAAGGCGAACATGCAACATGTAGTGCTGTAGCTCGAATAGAGGTTCATTCCTTGATCCCGGTTATGTCCGGCAAGCCAAAGAAAACGACGATGAGAGAAGACGTCTCAAGGGAAACACTGTGCCGCGCCCGTTACAGAGAGGCAAAGACCTGGCTCTATTTAAACGGGCTGAGATTGAGATCCAACGTATATACCTACCGATATTCGGATATATGTGTGTACTTTTACGAGGATTTTCAGATACACGTCTCAATATTGTTTATATATTGTATATATATATATATATATATA